>PVJL010010848.1:0-46598 GCA_004026885.1 Lyroderma lyra
CTGTATGACTTCACTCATATGCAGAATATAAAACTGAAAGCAAAGAAAAAAAGAAATGAACAAACAAATAACCCATGGACACAATCAATAGTTTAATGTTTATTTGGGGACGAGTGGGTTAGGGAGGGGAGAAAGGGGAGGGGGTGGGAGAGGAGGGGGGGAAGCTAAATATAAGGTGATGGAAAGAGAAGTCACATTAAGTGGTGAACTTATTATACATCAAATTGACAATGCACTGTAGAATTGTATGCCTGAAACCTATGTAATCCTTGCTAACAGATGTCACCCCAATAAGTCTAACAATAAAAATGAATTAAAAATAATAAAATAAAAATGCAACCAATTTCTGAATATAACATTGTATTTTGCTACTTTACTAAATTTATTTTTAATTTATTTATCAATTCTAATAGTTTGGGGTTTTTTGATGAAATCTTTAGTATTCTTTATATATAGCATCATGTCATCTGCTAATAATGACAGTTTTGCTTCTTCCTTTCCTACTTGGATGCATTTTATTTATTTTTCTTGTCTGATTGCTGTCGCTATGATTACTGGTACTATATTGAATAAAAATGGTAAAAGTGATATCATTATTTTGTTCTTGATTTAAGGAGAATGCTTTAATCTTTTCCTCATTGAGTATAATATTATTAATACCTGTGGGCTTTTCAAATATGGTCTTTATTATGTTGAGATATGTTTCCTTTTTCCCATTGTGCTAAGTTTCTATAATAAAGGAATGCTGGATTTTGACAAATGCTATTTCTGTATTTATTGATATGACCATATGACTTTTATTTTTTAATTTTCTTTAGTGTATCACCTTTATTTGCAAATATTTAACCAGCTTTATGTACCAAGAATGAATCCCACTCTATCATGGTGTATGATCTTTTTAATGTATTGCTTATTTCAATTTGCTAATATTTTGTTGAGGATTTTTGCATCTATGTTAATTAGAATTATTAGCCCATAGTTATCTCTTTAATAATGTCTGGTTTTGGAGTCAGAGTAATGATGGCCTCATATTATGAGGTTGGAAGCATGCCCTCCTCTTGATTTTTTTGGAATTTTTTGAGAAGAATGGGTATTAATTCTTTTTTGAATGATGGGTAAAATTCGTCTGTAAAGCCATGTCATCCCAAGTGTGTATTTGTTGGGAACTTAATTACTGATTCAATTTCATTAGTAGTAATTAGTTTGTTCAGATTTTCTGTTTCTACTTTATTTACCCTTGGAAGATTGTATGTTTCTAGAAATTTATTCTTTTCTTCCAGATTGTCCAATTAGTTGGCATGTCGTTATACATAGTCTTTTCTTAAAGTTTTTGTATTTCTGTAGTCTTTGTTGTCACTTCTCATTTTTCATTTCTGATTTTATTTATTTGGGCCCTCTATCTATTTCCCTTGATGAGTCTGGTAAAAGATTTGTCATCTTTTCAGAAAACTAGCTTTTGGTTTCATTAAACTTTTTATTGATTTTTTGGCTTCTATATTGTCTATTTCTGCTCTGACCTTTTTTTATTTCCTTGTACTCACTTTCAACATCTTTTGCTGTTTGATATCTGGTTTACTTAGGTGTAAAGTCAGAATATCCATTGAAAAATTTTCTTATTTCTTTAGATAGGCCTGCATTGCTACAAATTTTCTTTCTTAAGACTGCATTTTCTGTGTCCTACGTATTTTGGGTTGTGTTTTCATTTTCATTTTTTTCCTTGATCTCATTGTTGATCCATTCATTACTTAGAACCACGTTATTTAACCTCCATGTATCTGTGTGTTTTTCAGTTTGTTTGTCTGTTTTTTTGTAATTGATTTCTAGTTACATACCATTTTGGTCAGAGAAGATACTCAGTATGATTTCAATCTTCTTAAATTTATTCCTAATCTGCTGTTGATTTCCCCAAGTTATTGTACTTTTTATTTCTGACTCATTCTTCTTAACGGTTTCTATGCCCTTCTTTATGCTTACTATCTATTTGGTGAAATTCTAAATACATTAAGCATTTTTTAACCAGTGTTTTAAACTCAGTCTGTGGTAGTTTCATTTATTTCTATTTCTGAAGATTTCTCCTATTCTTTATTTGAGACATGCTTCTTTGTTTTCACATTCTGGCTTTTTCCCTTGTTTGCTTCTATATATTAGGTATATCTCCTATGTCTCACAGTCTTTGCTGGGTAGCATTATGCAGTAGGTATCCTGTGTGGTCCAGTGACACAGTCTCCCTGTTAACTAGTGCATGTGTTCCATGTGTGTTCCTTGTGTGTGCTGAATGTATTCCTCTGTTGTAGTAGAGCCTTGATTGGTTTTGGTGTGTCAATGGTTAGAATTGACTCCCAGACTGACTGACTGTGAGGAATGGCTTTTCCCACAGTGTATGACTTGTTGCGTTGGGGTGACTCCTCAGAGAGAGATTCACCCCCATGGACTCTTCTGCCTGTTGAGACCACCCTATGGGTTTGCTGCTTGTGGGACTATCCAGACAGGGCTCTGTTGCAGTCTGAGGCCAACTTCTGGATGTGTTTTTTCTGCTGTTGTTTGGAAGGAGGTCTCAATTTCAGTATTGCCTGTGATTGTCCCAAGCCTTCTTGGTAAGAGCTACAAAGCTATATGTGGTCGGTTGCTACCTGTGTTGGATCTAGAGGCATGTGGAAGTGCTCTTGCTAGAAACCGAGTCTGGCTGCCATCAGAATTGAGCCTGGAGCAGCTTAACAAAAAGCTTAGGCCCTCCTAGGCCTGTTGCCATCTGTTGGCTGCCTGTAAGGCTGTTAAAAGCACCTCCTTAGTTGCACAGGCCCAGCTGCTTGACTCAGTGTAGAGAGTGCCTCCAACAATGCAGTACTAGCTGGGCTGAATGGGATCCCAAGGAGTCAGGGGGTGTGATTGGTGGTTTTCACAAGGTTAATGAAGATTCATTTCTTCTAGTGCCTGTCTTGTGATCACTTCACAAAATGCCCTGAGAACAACACAGCCATCTATCAGCCTCACAGATCCCTGAGAGCCTCCCAAGAGAGGCTGTGGCATAAGTTGTGGTTCACTGCCCACCACTAAAAGTTCTCTGGGCAGCCTTGGACCATCAGCTGCTATAAAAGGCTTCTATAGATTGTGGGGCAGGGCTGGCCATACAGAGGGCAAGAGTGTCCTCAGCAATATGGCACTAGGTAGGTGGGGCAGCATTCCAGGGAATTACGTGGTGTGGGCAATGGTATTTACAAAGTTAATGCAGTTTCAATCCTTGCACTTGTACTGGCCTGTTACCATATAGCAAAAATGCCCTGGGAACACTGTAGCCAGCCACTGCTCACTTCAGGCTTGCAGGTCTCCAAGAGCTTCCAAAGAGAGTCTGTGGTAAATGTTGTGGCTCACTGACTATTCTCAGTTTCCCTGAGCTGTCACAGGCCATTGACTGCTATGAAAGGTGTCTGAAGATTGTAGGGAGAGTCGGCATCCAGGAACTAGTAGTGCCTCCAGAGATACAGTACTAGCTGTGAGGGGTAGGGACCCAGGGTATCATCAAAGTGGTACACTCACACAAATTTTATCAGACCAATGTGGGCTCAGATTTGGCCCTTTGGAGGAGGGTTCAACATAGAAAAGATGACTCCCTCCTCTAGGCTACATGTGAGGAAGGGACAATGGTTATTGTCCCTCCATTCATTGTTCTGAAGCCACACAACTCAGTTTTTCCCAGTATGTCTTTGGCACCGCTTGAGTTGCTGCTTGTCCACCGGAAACCAGGTGAGTATTTGCAAGTGAGTGAGTCTGTATGAGCACTTTTTAAGAGGACATCTAAGTTACCAGCTGCTTTCATGTCACTGGGATGAACAGACAGAGTCCTCACTGATTTTTACTGCCACATGTTATGATAACCCTTCTTCCTGGCACAGGATACCTGGACTGGAGAGTCCAGTCTGTGGCTGGGACCTCTCCCTATTCTGGGGGCATCTCCACCACTGAGGTGTCCCTCCTGGTATTCAACCACTATCTGTGTGTTTGAGGTCAGCCTGTTTTACATCTCTGCCCTTCCTACCAGTCTCCATGTGGCTTTTTCTTTATATCCTTAGTTACAGGCATTCTGTTCAGCTAGTCTTCAGGTGATTCTTGAAGTTGATTGTTCTATAATTTATTTGTAATTTTGATATGAGCCTGTGGGGCAGTAGGTATAGCACTTACCTAATCCATCATCTTAGACCTTGTTTGCATTTTTTCTTCTCCTGATAAATTTTATAGGTTCACTCTTAAAAGCTGACCTCCTTTGAGTATGTGGTGATAATGTGATAGAAAATCTACAGACTCAAGTGTTAATTTGTATTTCATTCCCTATATCTGAACTCAAAAACATCTTTTCTTTTCTAGTTTAGAGTTGCTTCATGACAGTTAAAGAGTTGGATACAGCAATATCTAAATCTATCTTTTCTTCATGATCTACAAGTAATCATCTTGTCTGCTCCTTCTTCCAGATGCTCCTAACTCCATCTCCCCATACCACCCCTAACACACACACACACACAAACACATACACATACACACACACACACACACACACACACACACACACACATTAAACCTTTTGATGTTCCACGTGTTGAAATACTGGAGAGAGAAGAGTATTTTGATAAGACAAGGAGATAAAGCTAAACATGGATTAAGGAACCAAATTTGAATTCTAAAGAAAGAAGCTCGGTAGAATCCAAGGTTTTCATTTCACACTGTAGGGCCTTCATTGTGCTATCAGAAAAAAGAGAAAATATAGGCAAATTTGTTTTTATTACATTTTGTCTTAGTTAAAAATATTAATAAAAATGTAACTTTAGAATGAATGGCATATTTGGACTTATTTTATAATGCAATGCCTTTATTTATTTATTTTAATATGTTTCATCTTTGAGATATAATTGACAAATACCATCATTTAAGGTGTACGCTGATTATTTGATGTATGTATATTGTGAAGTGATATATGTATATTGTGAAGTAACCTTTGTTAACACATCTATCATCTAACATGGCTATCATTTTATTTTTTGTGGTGGGAATCTTGGGATCTACTTTCTTAGCAACTTTCAAGTATACAATACACTATTATTAATTATAGTCACTCCACTCTACATTAGATACCAAAACTTATTTACCTTGTAACTAAAAAACTGTATACCCTTTGACCAACACCTCCTCATTTCCCTCAAATTCTAGCCCCTGGCAACCACATACCCATACAAGTAAGATCATACAGTATTTGCCTTTCGATATCTGACATTTTACTTAGCATAATGCCCTCAAGGTCCATTCAAGTTGTAACAAATGGCAGGATTTCCTTCTAAATAAGGAAATTGAAATCCAAAGAGATAACGTGTCCAAGCTTTCAGTTTTCTGGTGACAGAATTTAAAATGGACTCCAAGTCTCAATGTTTTTAAATCTGTGTTGCAACTGAGTTAGGAAATATCAGAGAACACCTAATGTTTAGAAAGAAACATTAACAGTATATCAATATCCTTATTTCTTGAGCTACAGTGTTGCTGGATTGATGTAAGTCACAGAAAAGTTTTGGGCTATATCCTATACCTTAATCCCATTGTTTTACATAAAAATGAATGTGGTGATATAGTACTATTAATTTATTTATTGACATCATTGAGGAGACTGTTTTAGGATTGCTTTAAAAAAATATTATTGGAAACAGCAGAAAACATGTCCTATTTTTTCTCATTTAGCTGTGAAATTCCAACTGTCCCAGGCAGTTTGGAGAATTATCACTGCCTTCATTCATCTAGTAATAAAAGCAATAATCTCTTGTAAGAAATTAAAAACAATTTTTATAAGCAATATTCACTGATACTACTATGCTAGAGCAAGACAGAGCACAGAAAACCAAATAAACATGGCCCCCATTTATGATTCGGCTGGTCTCTGGGGTCAAGTAAGAATTAAGGGGCTGTGATCCTTGTGCAAGTTCAGTGTTATCCTATAAATAGAGGAGAAATGGAGTAAAAGAGAGTGAACCCGGAAATCTGTTCACAGAAAATCTGATTAGTGTTGGCTCATTCAAAGCAATGTCAATGTTAAGCAAGTGTTATTGCTTAGTGACAAGTTTCCTTATTGAAGTTGTATGATTCGCTTGCTTGAGGTGTTTTGCCCTACCAAACTGGCTAGCTAATTTGAATTAGAAACCCAGGTAAGTTATTTCTTTCTCAGACTTTTCTCTCAATAACAATTAGTTTCTTGCATTCCTCATATCCAAAACACAGCTCCTAAAATCAGAACATCTTAATAATTTTGAGAAACTTAAGAGAAGCCTTTATTGAAGTATAAAATATAAGTAGGACATGGTACATGACTCATGGTTAAAACACATTTTAGCCAATATCCAGGCCTCTGCATGGCATAACTCAAGAAGCATTATTTATAACTTTTTTTTTACACAAATGGAGTATCCAGACTATAAGACTAGTTCAAAAGATAAAAAGTCTGAGACATGGGGTAATAGAATAGAATCACATGTTAAGAAAGCATGGACTATGTGAAAAGCCTTGACCCAGATGAGAGAGACATGAACAAGAGCATGTGATGAGGAAAAACAAGAAATGTGAAAACAATCTAGTTTGGCAAGCATGCCAAACATTTTCAGTCAATCAAGGGAGACATATTCATACCTAAGATCACAAAAATGAGAGTTGAGCTATGTCAATGAGGAGGATCTCTGCTTCCTATTCTTGAAGTCTCTAACAGAACCCTTGCTCGGCTCTTTATTTTCATCTTGGTCAATCATACCCAAATCTGTTCTTCACCCTTAATTCAGGGACCTCTTTAAAAAATATAAACCAGATACATCACCATCCTGATTAAAGCCTTACGGGGTCATTCCTTTATGATTTAACGTTTTTACAAGGGGACATGATCTGACCTCTACTTATCTCTCCATCTCTGCCAACTTTTTATAACTTGTTTCCTGCAACTTCATCCTGTTCTTTATGCTCTTTGGCCTTCTTCCTCTTCTAGAATAGGCCAAGACTATTCACATTTTAGGAGTAGTATACTCACTGTTTCTCAGTGTGGAGTATTCTACTTAGAGATATTTTATATCTGAATCTCTTGCCATTCAGATCTCAGTTCAAATGTTACTTCTCAGTGAAGCCTTTCTTGAGCATCTTATTTAAATTAGTATGCCCTTGACCCATATTATATTATGGTATTTGTATTATGGTATTTTATTTAATTTATATAACACTATCATTAGCTGAGCATATTTAAATTTTGTTTGTTTGTTTGTTGTGTAATGTATCTTATGCCTCCTCTCTCTGTCCTGTTCTCTGCCATGTGCCCTCCAGCAAGAACTTTGTCTGGCACATAGTAGGCACTCATTATATATTTTATGAAGAAATCGATCTTATTTGACTTACTCAATATTGCCTTGCCAATAATTTCAGCTCTCAATCAGTCCAGAAATAAACAAGTAGAACTGTTACATTGTCCTTAATTCTTTGCAACACAGAAAAAGTGATTGAGTTAAAGGGAGTGATAATAGCTTTGGAGAATGTGAACAATGTTTTTGGACTTAGTAACAAAGCTGTGGAGAGGAATGCTGGGGGATAGCCAGACATCTACCCAAGATGTCAGGAAAGCACATCTCAAAAAAGTATAAAACAAATTAGGTATGAATGCATGGCCAGAGATTCTAAAAGGGAAGATTGCTTCAGAGAAATGAAAGAATAACAATGACACTCTGGTAATACAGTCAGTGATTATTGTTTTAAAACAAAATGGAACCTTAGGTACTGTGTAGGATGAGATCATATTTTAAAAGGATATGTGCAAAACAAAGAATAAATATTGCATAACAAAAAATGAACACAAAAGTGTGATAAACTTGTAAGAACCATAAATCAAAGTCCAAAATGGGCTGTGGAGTACAAAAATAAAATATAGAACTTAAATGACCTTTTAAAAAAATTATAAAAACCTCTGCCCAAAGTGAGAAAAACATAATGAATCAAATCCATCCAGGTGAGACAGAGTAATGTTAATGAAAGATTAACTCTTAATTATGGTTTTACTTCCAACTTTTGTATCAAGAGAAATTACTTTTAAGCTGAAGAAAGAATGAATATGGAAACAAGGAAAATGAGGCCCAAGGTATTAATAGAATAAGACAAATAAATTAATGAAAAGAACTTCATAGTCCAGAATATTAAAATGCATGGTCATTAAGGAATCATGCTGAATAGTATAGAGGAGGGGAAAAAGTTTCATTTTTAAAGCTCACAAATGGTAAAATGAATTTTTGAAACCTTGTGTCTATTGATAGAATCCCTCATGATAAAATTTTAAAGCAAATTATTGGCATTGTAAGGAAATATATCTTAAAGTACAGGTCCAATACATATAATTCCCCTTTTTTATTAGCAAAATCATAAGCATGTATAATAATTCTGTAACATAATGGTATCATAACTACATTAATATAACTAGCTTCAAAGGGCATTATTTCTGCTAGACCCTGTTTTTTTCTTTTCCTGTTAATTAATTAATTTATTAATTTATTTATTTATTTATTATTTTAAGTTTTGTGAATCTAGAACATGCCAGGATGTCAAAATAAACAAACCAACCAAAACAGTAACTATCAAACTACACAAATAAGCCTGGGAATTGTTGAATTAATTGAAGTAAAACAAGACCTCTCATTACTGTGAGACTTCCCAGTTTATTTAGTGCAGTATGCACTGAAATTTTCTAAAAAAGAGCATATAGCACATGGTGTTTCTCAAGCTTATCTAATCATGAAAAACATTTCCTTCTTTTTCTTTTAGCATCTTATGGAACTAATATATTAAAGAATATAATTTGGAAAACTGTGTTCCAGGGGCATGCTGCAGGGTTTTACACTTACGTCTCTGTTCAACTTTTATTAATACCTTAAATGAAGACTAGAGGGCTTCCTTATCATACCTACAGCCAACATAAAACTGGGAGAGATGGTTAATATGATGAATGATGAAATCAAGTTTTAAAAATATTATGACAGGTTGAAATATTGGGCTAAAACTAACAAGATATTATTGGGCTCCAAGATCATCTCACAAGATAGAAGGTACCTGGCTTAACAGCAATTTCTATGAAAAAAAATCTAGAGAGGTTATTTGACTATAAACTCAATGTGAGCCAACAGTGTGTTTGCCCTTGCAAACGAAAACATAGTAAAACAGTTACTCTAGGATGTTTTCACAGATGAAAAAGCACCTGGACATGGGCATTTCTAACTCTATTGTTTTCAGTATGGGTCAGATAACATTTGGAAGATTGAGTGAGAGATTGGAATGTGCTTAGTTGAGGATTACAAGAAATGGGAGGTGTCTGGATGAATGACACAATAGGTTCAGAAAACTGGAAATGTTTGTTCTCAATAAAAGAACACTTGCCCCAGGATCCATATAAGGAAAGAGTTTCTGATTATTCACATTTCAAGGACAAACAAAGTAAAAGGCTGATTTATAAGATTGTGAGCTTCTTGTTCCTAGATACTTTCAATTCAGGCAAGGTAATCTGTCCAGGATGTTGTAGGTAAAATTCCTACAATGAATTTCACTTTCCTGGTTTAGATGGTTTCTAAGAGTCTATTATATTATGGACTTCAATATTATTTTTCTGGTCACTGGACTTTCTTAAGCTTTTCCTGTATAGCACTGTAAAATACTAGATCTAGAAATAACATTTGAGATAATCTATGTAAGAATGCTTTTTAGAGGTGAGAAACCAATCCTCAAAAAATTTTCATTCCTTCATTTGCCAAAGGTTTTCTGGGTATTTGATGTGTGGAAGGCCCTTAAATAAGTACTATGAAGAATACCAACATGAACAAGGAAAACTTGCTTTCCATAAATTTATAATCTAGTACAGAGGCTGACAAACAGCCAAAATACAACACAGAGATACAAAACATAGAGTTGAGTAATAAGCAATTCATCCTGATTGGCAGATCAGGAAATTTGAAAGTTGGGAAGGTGTTATAGCAGAGAAAACTTAGCAAACTCAGAGTAGGCAAAATGTTTGGGAAATGGCCTCCATGGACATTGAAGAGGTCTCATATAGGACCAACCCAAAGTAAAAAGGCCATGTAGTCCTTGGAAATGGATTGAGGTCCATTTGGACCAGGAATACTGAGATATGGGTTCTAGCTACCTTGAATTTGATATGATCTCATAGGTAGACAAAGTTTCTAGGAGGACATATCCCATTAGACCCATAAACTCACTGTCCCATAAGAAAGGGCATAGACAAAGTACGGCCATGATGTGGTCTTCAAAAGTTTAGGACTGAGGGCAGGAGTCCTTCTTGCCCTAATGTAGGAATTTTTATTTTATTACAAGGCCATATGAGAGCAATTTGAGTTTTCTGCAGAGGGAAGTGGCATCATTCACCTAAGGTTGTGCTGTTGACCCTAAGGTCCAAAATTTCCTTCATTACTCTACAATGTACCTATCATATTAACATTGATTAAACTCTAAATTAACCTTGATGGGCACCTATTATAAAGAAACCTTGAAGATAAGGATCTGAAACAACACATATAAACATTTCTAAGAGGAATCAATCATATGCCAATTCACATTAAAAACACATTTTATTTAAGAATATAAGAAAATATGAACAATAAAGCAACAGAAATCATTAAGTCAGTCCTAAAAAAACATTATTTACTGAACATATCACATGTACATCTATTGTTTCTAATATTTGCAATAATTCTACAAAATAGATATTATTAATCCTTATTAATAGATGAGGAACTGAGAGTTTGTCAATGTAATGAAAACCTGTAAGTCTCTGAACCTGAGTACAAACTGAAATTTGTCTGAATCCAATGCTCATGATATTCCCTCTATAGCATTCAATAAACTACTGTGGAAAGGAAGGCAGGCTTGTTCAGGTTGTCCTTCTCTATATGTCCATCTCTACCTTATAAGAAAAATAACAGACTGTATATTCCTCAAGGAAAATGATCTTACTTTGTACTTTTTCTACCTCCCCTTCCAGTGCAATCAGAATATCAATAGCATATAGTAAGCAATTTAATCCAATTCAAAAACCATTGATTCATTTGGCAAATATTTATGAAAAGTCTACTATGTGCTAAGAACTGTTCTTGGCTCTAAGCATACATCAATGAACAAAATGCAAATTCCCAGCCCTCATGCAGAATTCAGCTTCTTGCATTTTTAAGATGAAGGTGCTAGTGTTCTTGATTGATGTCAAGGAAGGCTGTTGTCAGCTTGTGAAGGGCGTCCACCATTGCCAGACAGATGGCCCTGCCTACAACATGACAATTGCTCATTCAAGGCCAGCAAGAGAAAAGTGTCTGCTGCTTCCATTCTCTGACTGCTATGTCTAACCTCTAGATTCAAATTTATCGGGCTCATGTGATTAGGTCCAGTCCACCCAAGTTATCTCTGTTTTAATTAATCCAAAGTCAGCTGTTCAGTAACCTTAAGCACATCTGTAAAAGTTTCAGTAATTAAAATAAAAATCTACAGTATTTAAGTATGCAATTTAACTTAATCATCTTATTTACATCTTTAGGAATCCCTTTTGCCATGTAATGTACCATAATCACAGGAGTGATATCTCTTCATAAGCATACATTCCATTCACAATCAAGGGAAGGAGATTATAAAGGGAAGGAGATTATAAAAGGTTGAGACACTGGGGGTCATCTTAAAATTCTGTCTACCACAGGCAGTAAGGGAGCTTGAGAATGAACTTATTCCAATTTTTTGCTTTATATTTTTTATTCATTAATTTATTCATCTAATTCTAATATATGTTTACTGACCATTTATATGTGTACTGTGCTAGGGGTTGCAGCTAAATAAATGAATAAAACAGAAATCACTGTTTTCAAAGGTCTAAAAATCTAAAAAAGATGTTTAATTATTTCAATAAATAATAGCAATCATAAGGCAGTATGATAACAACAATAACAAAATATGTAAATGTGCAGGTTTGGCACAGGAGTGATTAATCATCTAGAAGGGCCAGAGAGCATTGTGGAAATGATGCAATACCTACTACATTAATAGGTGGACTCAAACTCTTCTCAATAGCCTTAATTTCAAGAATTTCAGAGGAGTTACCATGGAGACATTCTCCCTTACTGATCAATTGGCTTGCTTCTATTTAACAACTATGAATGCTGAGTTTCTACAGAAGTTTCCCTTACAAAATGTAGTTACTCGCTCCATGGGCTAATCAATGTTTCAGTTAAGTTTGTAAAGTAAAATTAATGAGTCTATGGAGAGGTCTTTCTACATTCATGAATGGGGTCAGAAAGGTCCCAGTTTCAGTTAACAATAAAAAGAACTGCTGGTTTTAAACTTTCTTCCATATGCAAGTTGAAAATATAGGTTGTCATACCACTAGTAAATCTGTAACAAGATCCCATAAGACAATAAAAAAACAGTGAATACATTCATTTCTTTGCTTATATATGTGGGAAGTACATGGACACCTGGGTTCCAAAGGAATGACTTTGTATGGTTCTGTTTGTAGTTACAAATGGTCTGTGTAAACAGATGAAGGGTACTTGGCTTCCTTTGAACCAGGAAGGGTAGTGAGATTCTAGCAACCAAAAGCAAAACACTGACTGCTGGCTACAAACAAGCTTGATCAATGGTCTGGGAGCTTCAACTAGCCATTCTATTTCCTAAGCAAGCACTTCATCTTGTGCCATCCACTGCTGTGTGTCCTGTTTTGGGGACTGGCTATTCATCATTCCTCCATTTTCTCACCAAGCACAGGAATGCCAACAAGGCTGCTTGTTGCAGCAAGATAGCAGGTGGCAATGCTGGCAGTTATATAGTTAGCAAGACATCAATCTTATACGTACTTTTGTTGTTCTGCTCCAGAAAAACACAAAACTGAATATAAGCCCATTTCGCCACCTCCCAAGTTTTTTTAACTGTCAGATTATTTGAAAATCAAACAAACAAACCAAAAGAACCTCAGCAACATAGAAGTTTCTTATATTAATAGCTCAGGATGCTAACTGATTGTTATTTTAAGAACAAACAAATGAGTTCTTCATAGAAAGAGGCTTCCTAATATATCAGAAAATGATTTTTGTTCTGTAAAGTGGAATATGGGAGTTGTCTCTTATAATTAGATTTTGAACACTTGATTGTTTCACTGATTGATCCATACATAGAGGGTGGCCCAAAAGTAAATATAAATAAGTATAGTTTATTTATATCTTATTACATTTATATTTGTTTAACACTGATGAAGTTCATTGATTCAACTGTATACTTACTTTTGAACCACACTGTATAAACTGTAGAGTTTCTCAACCTCAACATAACTGACATTTTGGGGCATATATCATTCCAGATCAAAATGAAACATTTGGTTTTCTGTCTGCAGATCCCCTCAGAATCTTTTTATGTTTTTCTTTTCGTGTGCATCTCTTTTTCCTAGCTATTCCATGCTCCTAAAGGCTCACTCGCACACCTTCCTTCAGGGGCCATTACTTGGGTGACTGAAGATGCTCTGTCCACAAATACAGAGAACTGGGACTACCTAGGATATGTGGGGGACCACCTCAAAACTCCAGAATTTATTTATAAAATATTGTATATTTATTCTTACATATTTAAATTTCAATCACCATCAAATTACTCTCTGATGTAATACATTTTTCAAGATGCTTTTCCACTGTCAACGCAGTTTTTGAACTTATCAATTTTGATGCCTTTTAGTGCTTCTGCTGTTTTTTGTTTCACCTCTTCCACATCAGCAAAACTTTTCCCTTTGAAGACCTTTTTCATTTGGGGAAACGAAAAACGTTACTAGGGATGAGATCAGGTGAATAGGGAGGGTGGGACACAGGGCTTATGCTATATTTGGTCAAAGACTACAGAATACTCAGTACGGTGTGGGTAGGTGCATTGTTGTGCTGCATGTCATTTATGTAAATCACCCATCATAAAATGAGTGAATTCGTTGAAAATGTCTCTAAAAAGAATACTCACTGAAGCCCACTGCAGCCTCTAACAATAACGCTGGATGGTACACTGATGCAGATGGGTTCCTAGAACACTAAGTTAGCAGGGGAAGCCTATATTACAAGGGGCACACCCTCCAAAAGATAATTCCATTTTGCAGGGGTCCCCAGGATATATTGGCTGTCAGGGTAGCTCATAGCTTATGGGATCAGCTCTGTGGTGTAATTTGAATTCTAACCTCCCCTAGAGTCAGGCTGTAATTGAAACTTTGCTTGACCTCTCCTCCTTACACCCTTATCACTTCTGGAAGAACTTCTTTAACGAATACCTACACAATCAGGTAAGTATTTTGAAGAGATATCACTGTTCGTAATATGGAAAACAGAAGGTTGGCTGAAGGGAGAGACTGATTGGTTTGGTTCATACTGTATGCACAAGCCTGACAGGGACGGGGTAGGGCAGCGGAGAAACTTTAACGATAGCTCTACAAAAATGACCCATGGTGGAGAGTAATTCCCTCATTAGGCAGTAAGAGTCTCTTACCACAGGAAGGAAGAACTAGAAGCAAAGAAGGATGCTGGAAGCAAAATCAGTGAATGTCCCCATTGCAGGCTTGATTGCACTGTGTACTTTTCCTCTATAGCACTGGTCACCATTTGTAATTATGTGGTGTGGCAGACAGAGGGAAGCTGTCATTTCTTCCTTTTCCTTTACAATTTCTAGCCTTTCTTGCAGTGAAGAGTTTTAGCTAGTGGAATGTAGAAAAAATGTTGTATGTCCCTTCCAGCCTTGTCCTCTAAAATCTCCCACAAGATTAAAAGAAGAAGAAGGAAAATGAGAAGGGGAAGAGGAAGAGGAAGAAGGAGAAGGAGGAGAAGGTTGGCTGAGATGATGTGACAATAAGACTGGTTCCCTAAATATTGAGCATAGCACTCTCTGCTGGAGTAGAAACACCTGGGAGGGGGCATGCAGTTTAACATTTACTCGAAGTGGCCACCTCATCTAAAGCATCAATTGCAGACCAGCTTTACCTTGAAGATCTGGAAGGTTCCTTTCTCACCCAAAAAGTTCATTCTTTTTTAATGGTTGCAACTATCATTATGAACTTCTTTCTATCATGAGTCCAAATCAGCCTCCCATGTGTTTTTCCCATTGTTCCCAGTTCTGCCCTCTCAAGTCTTGCAGAATAAAACTAAAACTTTGTTCATGTATGGTTAATTTTGCGTGTCAACTTGACATACCACTAAGTACCCAGGCATTTGGTCAAACATTATCTGTCTGTGTCTGTGAGGGTGTTTCTAGATGAGATTAGTATTTGACTCATTAGACTAAGTAAAGCAGATTGTCCTCCCTAATACAGGTGGGCCTAATCCAATCAATTGAATCTCTAAATAGAGCAAAAAGGCTAAGAGAACAAAAAGTAGGCTAACTGCTTGACTACAGGGCTTGCATGTAGGTCTTTTCCTGCCTTCAGACACAAACTGAAAAAGCATTTCTTCTTGTGACTCAATCCTGCAGACTTTCAGACTACAACTATACCATTAGCTATCCAAGGTCTTCAGCTTTCTGTCTGCAGATCTTGGGATTTAACCTCCATTATCACATGAGCCAATTTCTTATAATGAATCTCTTCTTCTGTTTCTCCGGAGAACCCTGACTAATACAACATGACATACCTCAGGTAAGGATTTCTCTAATTACTCTGAATTGAGTGACTGGTCTCTCAAATATATCTATCTCATCTTCTCTAACCTGTCACATTATTGGCATTGACTATACTGCTTTGGAGTTAAACATCACTGCTTTGGATTAAGTTAACATTCACTACTTTAGATTGTATCTCCATGAAAACTTGGTTGTATGCATATTTATATGAGAAAACAAAATCTTAATTCAAGAATAATTTTATTATACTAACAGAGCTTTAATCAGATGAGATATAAGGAAATATATTCTGATGTGGGATGTGGAAGGTTGATAAGAGGATCAATATAGAAAGTTAGGCTCTGCTAAATTTCCATAATTCAAACTTCTAGAAATCTTGGGGTGGCATGAAGTGTTTGAGATGAGGAAGGGTACAAAAGACAGACAAAAGACTTCTGTTCATCGCTTTTTTCTCAAACTGGCCCAGCATAAAAAGAACTTCGCACTGATGATTTTAACTGATGTCTTGTGTACACATACTTCTAAAAACCTTAATATTTTTGTATAAATTTTTTAGACGTGAATTAGTTCTTTTGGCCACTTTTTATGTGGTGAATCCAGCTGTTATGAACTGAATCAACAAAGTACTCTTTGGCTATAAGGCACATGCTAAGACACATTAATGTCTGACTTGGTTGACAATTTTAAGACAAAATAAGAGTATAAGTCAAGAAAATAGGGTTAGGGTTAGGGTTTAGGATTAGGGTTAGGGTTAAAGTTAGAATTTAGGGTTAGGGTTAGAAAAAGATAAATAAATAAATAAAAATAAAACCTTATGGTCTTAAATTATAATCACCCGTGTAGTCTAGGATTTTAAAATCCTAGAGTAGAGAGATTCCACATGACTTAAACATGCAAAGAATTTTTGTGTGTTAGCAACAATAGTTATTTCCTGGGAAAAATTAATATCTTCATGAGAAGATTACTTTCATCTATATTTAGGCTTGGCCATTTTTCTTTATGTATTACTCAATAATTAACAACTTAATAAAAAGGATTTGAAAAATGATAACAAACACTGAGCCATTTGAAAATCTTGACATCTTAACTGTATTCATTTGTTTAACTTATAATACTTCACATTTGATAGTAATTTTCCTTTGGCAAGACGCCAATAGCATTTATACACACACTGTCTGAAGAGAATGTGTATCATTTATGGCCCAACATTATTTTTAATAATCTTTTATCATAGAAAATTATTGTTATTTATTTCAATGTTGCCCTAAATTTCATCACCTTTTAAAAAGGAAAACACTGATCTGATGCTCAAAAGAAGTGGCTGAATTAAACTATGGCTGGGTGACCATGAGGAAAGTCAAAACAGCTCTTTACCTGTTGCTTTTCCTTAGATGTCAAAAGAGGCTTTAAACAATATAATTTCTGAAACCTCTATCAACTAGAATATTCTACAATTAGGATGAGTTCTTTCAATACTAGTTATGTGTTGCTTTTGTTTCATCAGCATTATTTTTTTTAATTGAAGTAAGTTGAAAAAGTACATGCAATTTCAAATACTTATAGGAATGCCTAAGAAGAAATTAAGCCATTTCTAACACAGTACCTACAATTCCTAGGTTATAATGTGATGGGGAATGTCAGAAGATGTGGGGCAGGGTTAGGGATGAAATCTTCCCATCATCAGGCTGTATTCTACCTCTAAAATGCAATAGGCTCTTTGAGTCTACTTTACCTTCCTGAGATCTTAAGAGAGAGAAGAGCTTCTCTCCCATTCTAGATATCCTACTGGCTGGGCTTACATCCCAGTTTCAGTGGGAAATTAGCTTTTTATGGAATTATGAGTTAAACTGTGTGATTTCCACTGATAAGAAAGATGACTCCTAGACCACTGACACACCCAAATTTTGTGTAGGATTTGCAGCCAAAGCACAAAAATTTCTCCAGGGAATATATCTGGAAAGCACATTATAGTTTCTCTTCTGTTATAGACATCAGATTCTATGGAGACTATATAGTCAAGCTTGCACATGTAAAAAGATAATCAGCATAAATTCATAAATTGAGAGAAAGAGCTTTTTGAGTTTGGATTGCCCACACTAAATTAGTTTCCTTTATGTATGTTTGTATGTATGTATGTATGTATGTATGTACTATTTTAGTTCTTAACATCCTGAGAATATCTATGAATTATTTATTTGATAATCATATTTGGAGTGGCAAATGTGTTCTTATTAATGCAGGGGATGCAAAGACAAATATTACAAACATTGCCCTTAGAGAGACGATCTAATTGAAGAGACAGACCTAAAAGTAAATATGGTAAAAATGCACTAATGAAATATGTGTTAAGTGCAGTTATGATAAAGTATCAAGGATAATTTCACTGAGACAGCAATGCTTTATCTAGTTCTGAAGGTCCTAAAAGGATGAGCAACATTTCTCCAGGTGGACTTGGGGTATTAAGAATATGAGGCAGCAGAAACAACACATACAAAGGCACATATGAGCAGGACTAGAAAATCCATGGTATTTTGGACAACTGCATAAAGTATTTTGGTATTTTTAGAGCTTAAGGCATGAGAGGAAACTGACAAGGTAAGTTGAAGAGATAGATTATAGGAAGATATATATATATATTTATAAGTATTTAAAATTATGTATTTATGTATTTAACTTATACAAATTTACCATACAGGTTCAACCATACAAATTTTACAAGAAGCAAAACATAAAAAAGAGAGAGAAATAAATACAACCAAAATCTAAACTTATCAATTTGACCCATTCTTCCACTCAATAATAATAATATGTTACAGCATGAGCATGATAAGAGCATCTAAACTCTATTTCCTTTGTTGGTCTCAGTTCCAGAGCACCTCTCACAGTGTATCTCTCCTTACTAGGTTAAAATTGTGGAGAAAAATGCATATTCTTAGTGGATTTAGAATATACCCTTACTAGATTTAGATTGTGTGAAAACTACAAATGTATTTTTAAAATACAATTTTTTTACACAAGCTAAATACAACTGCCTTAGCTGGTGCTTGACCCAAATATAAATGATCTATTCCAAGGCTGGAGAAAAATATGAATTGCTTTAGGGCATGTGAGAGATGTTATTTTGGTCCCCAATCTGTATCTTCCTAAGAGACTTAGAATGATTTTAATTTCATTCAAATATCACCCTCTGCATCTTCCACTTTGGATCCTAACTCCATGATATTCTGTTTATGGTTGTTTTCTTTTAATTCCAATAACTTAAGCTAGAAGCTTTGAGAAAATAGACAAAAAAATCAATGATGCAATAATTCTACCTATATGAAACATTAATATTAATCAATATTTGTAATCCTTGTGATATCCCTTCTCTAAAAAGCAGCAGCCACAGCAGCATCAATATCATCACCAAACATGTATTTAAAGAGGAAAACAATAGAATAATAACAAAACTTGGGGAAGGTAGAGTCTGCTCTGTCATATTTCAAGTTCTTTGACCTTGGCCAATGGTGCCATTCATGCCATCCTGACTGTACCTTATTTTATGCTCTCATCTAAATTCCTTATCATTTCATAAAATGTTCCCTTTTGGTTTTTTCATGGAAATACTTCATAATTTATCCAAGTTCATGACATTCTGCTGGGGGTGGAGAGAATTCCCTATTTTTTTGTTGTAGAGATGACAAGATGGTTTCGATAAATATTTGTAAACTTTTTACAGTTATACCTTTCTATAGAAAAGCCTAGTTTGGGATAATCAGTTGAATATGCAGCATATTTTTTCTCCACCCAGGTAACTACTTAATGGATAACATGGCTCTGCATCTCTTAAATCTTTCATGTAGAAGGCAGAGTCTGGGTGTGTGGATACTGCAATGGGGAAAATCTGAGGAATGAAACTTAATTAGGAAATTAATTGGTATATATGAACAGATAAGATCTAAACTGAATATAGTGGGCCATCCCCAAGACCAAAATATGAGTTTTTCCAGAACAGGAATGGTGGCTCTATTGTGGTTTATTTGGGTTATAGCTTCTCACACTACATGTGAAATACCACTGGTCTAGAAAAGAATAATATATATATTGATATTTGAATCTATCCACTGAACATTGTGTAGTGATGGATATTAGATGAAAGATATTCTTTAACCTCAAGACATTATTATTTCACCTTATACAAGTAAATGTCTAAACCAAATGTGACATTTTAATAAGATATAAAATGTAGACTTTGCTCTTCCAATATAGTTAGATAGAATACCAAGTAATGTACTTGGGAAGATGGGAAATTATGTGAACGCTGCAACTACAGCTTCTCTGGATCAAATTTTCAGATAGATAGGGGAACAGTCAACCTTGGGAAACATCGGAGGATTGACTGAGCAGAACCCTGACAGCTGAGGACATTTAGAAGGAAGCCCAATTGGAACCAGTAGGGAAATGGGTTGATCTCAAACCCACAGATAGTGAGGGAGCTCCAAGAGGAAAATCTCAGGTGCAGGGGCTCCCACAGAGGAGTGGTGCTGAGCCAGAAATCCTGTGCAAGAAAGAGGAAAAGTCGCTGCATCTGGCAGTGAAAATCATTGGGAATTCTATCTGTGTCAGTGGGACAGAGGTCAGCTGGAAGTCTAGGTGCTTTCCTGTGAGGTACACACATGGGTTTTGCTGCTTGCCACTCTCACCTATTGTGAAGTGGAGGCACCAGAGACATAATGGGAAGGCTTGAACAGTCTTCCCATTGGGAATGGCAAACAGGAGGATGCCATTTTTTCCCTTTATTAAATCCTGTCCAAAACAACCAAATCTGAGACTTCACTTGTTAACACAATCCACACATGCTCACTACACATCCCAAAACCATGCCCATCACAGCTTAAACTACACCCTTCAGCATGCTCTAGGCTGTCCAGTGCCCAGCCCCAGCCTACCAGCTGCAGAAACCAGTCTTACAAATTTTTAGCAGAGAAGCAAGCAGCTCCACCCTTCCAGGCAACCTCTCCAAAGCAGACAAAACAAGCAAGCAAACAAACAAACAAACAAACAAAACCACAATGAAGACAAGCTGCCTGCAGCAGGATAAAAAACCCCAAACTCTTTTCAAAAACTGCAGTTTCCTCCCCCCCCACAAAAAAAACCCAAACCACAGACACCCTGGAATTTTGCCCAGGTCACCCAGAGCTGTGCCCCACCCACCCAGTGGAGAAAACACAGCGGCAGAATAATCAGTCTTGCCCTAGTATTTTTGTTTTGTTTTGTTTATCTTAATTTTTCAATCTGAAGCAGGAAAGGTTGTCTGTGGCTCACTAAGGAAAGGTCAGTGCTACTCTCTCATTCCCTCTGCTGCTCCCCCTACATAGCTAAAAGTGAGGTACAAATGAAAAACCACTGGGCTCCACAAAAATTATTTAATTATTCTTTTCTTTTTTTTAACTTTTATTTTTTCTGTAATATTTTTATTATTACTCTCTTAATTTCTATTTTTACTTATTTTTATGTTTTATTTTTAATTTAATTTAATTTGGTATTAATATTGCCATTTTTTCTATTTTTTTTTTCTTCTTCTTTTTCCTTTTTTTTTTTTTTCCTTTCTCTGTCAAAGTGAGGTCAGGCACACTGAGGATGTGCCCAATCCAACACAGGTTGGCTGAGCAATTGGCCCCGCCCAACTAGTGAGGAAACACGTTCTTGCAGATTTTTGCAGAAACAGCCATCCTCAACTCTCCAGCGAGCTTTTGGTGCCACTGTGCTACTTCTTCAGGGCAACTAAAAGTGTGCTATGAGTGACAGGGAAAAGGAAAAGGACAAAAATAAATTCTTTTTCTTTCTTTCTTCTTAATTTGAATTTTTTTCACTTACTCTCTCATCATTTACAATGGGGCTTACCTAAACTTTTTTTTTTTTTTTTGGTAGTATGTGGGTAGTTCCCTGGCCGGGAATCGAACCCAGGCTGCAGTGTTGACAGCTCCAGTGCCAAAGCCTTAAGTCACTATACCACCAGGGAACTCCCTAAACTTTTTAATTTTACCTTTTCTAAAACTTTTTCATGGTTTATTTCATTTGTGTTCATGTCTTCAATTTTTTTCTTCACATTTTTTATTTTTCTTATATTTTTAACTTTTTAAGTTTTATTTTATTCTTTAATCCTTATTTTTATTTTTTATTTTCATTATTTTTTATTTTATTATTATTATTAATATTTTTCCCTTCTTCATTTTCAAAGTGCGCGCAAATCACCCTAAAGTTTTGCCAATCCCAAGTAAAGGAACGTTGGGTGGCCGAGCTATCAGCCCTGTCCTACTAGTGAAACACTACTTTCTTTAGGTCTTTTGCAGGAATGTCTTTTCTGAGACTGCCTGGAAAACTTCCAATGCTGCTTTGCTACCACCCACACCATCATCAGGGCAGCTAACGATGTGTTGTGAGTGGCAGAGCCTGAGGCTCTCAGGCAATTTCCTTTTTTGTATATTTGCTTGTGTGTTTGTTTGTATGTCTGTTTCTTGTCTGTCTTTTTTTTTCAAAAGTGAACAGAGTTCCCCTAGAGACTTGCCTTGTTAACACAGAGGCACTCCAGGTGGATGAGTGA
Source organism: Lyroderma lyra (assembly GCA_004026885.1). NCBI lineage: Eukaryota > Metazoa > Chordata > Mammalia > Chiroptera > Megadermatidae > Lyroderma > Lyroderma lyra. Next base: position 22,247 of record PVJL010010848.1, read on the forward strand.
TCAACCTCAACTTACTAAGGAGAAAAGAATTTCTTGGGGACTTCAATAAGAGTAGTTGCCTGCAGCAGACTGGGGAGCTTTCGTTGTTACTCTACCACTCCCCTGGGACAGTTAACAGTGTGCTATGAGTGGCATACCACTCAACTACAACTGAATAACACACAAACCTCACTCAAGAAACAATACTAGATCATACACACAGGCGATCAAAAAGATTACACCATTGGATGACATAAGATACATACTTTATAAGGCCACCAAGCAAAGACTAAGAAGCATAAGAGATATACTGACTACATAGAAGCAAACATAAAGAAGCCAGAATGAGGAAACAGAAAAGTGTGACCCAAATAAAGGAACAAGAGAAAGCCCCAGAAATAAAGTTAAATAAACTAGAGGCAATCAACCTATAAGAGAAAGAATTTAGAAAACAAGTTCTAAGAATGCTTAAGGAACTTACAAAAACTTCACGAAGAGTTAACAACCATAAAGAAAGAAATACAAACAATAAAAAAATATATATCAGAAATGAAGAATACAATAACTGAAATGAAGACTACACTAGAAGGAATCAACAATAGGTTAGATGAAACAGAAAATGGAATTAGTGATCTGGAAGACAAGGTAACAGAAAATAACCAAATGGAAGAGTAAAGAGAAAAAATATTAAAACAAAATGAGGATAGCCTGAGAAACCTCTGGGAAAACATCAAGCATAATAACATTCAGATCACAGAGGTACCAGATGGAGAAGAGAGGGAGCAAAAGATCCAGAACCTATTTGAAAAATAATGACTTCCCTAACTTGGCAAGAAAATAGACATACAAACCCAAAGAGCACAGGGAGTCCCAATCAAGATGAATCCAAACAGGCTCACACCAAGGTACATCATAATTAAAATGGCAAAGTTTAAAGACAAAGAGAGAATCATAAAAGCAGCAAGAGAAAGACAACAACTTACCTACCAGGGAGTTCTTACAAGATTATCAGGTGATTTCTCAATAGAAACCTTGCAGGCCAAAAGAGAATAGCAGGAAATACTCAAAGTAATGAAAAACAAGGGCCTACAACCAAGATGAATCTACCGAGCAAGGCTATCATTTAAAATTGAAAGAGAAATAAAGAACTTCCCAGATAAGAAAAAGCTAAGTAAATTCACTACCACCAGGATGACATTACAAGAAATGCTAAAGAGACTTCTTTAAGCAGAAGAAAAAAGAAAACAAGCAAACAAAAGAAAATACAAAACATGAATAATAACATGGTGATGAGTATGTATCTATTGTAATCACTTTAAATATAAATGGACAAATGCTCCAATCAAAATACATAGGGTAGCTGAATGGGTAAGAAAGCAAGACTCAGGCTTGTCTACATATACTGTCTACAAGAGACTCACCTCAGAAGTAAAGACACACATATACTTAAAGTAAAGGGATGGAAAATGATATTTCATGGAAATGGAAATGAAAACAAAAGCTGTACTTAATATCAGACAAAATAAACTTTAAACAATGACTGTAACAAAAGACAAAGAAGGATATTGCATAATTATAAAGGAATCAGTCAAACAAGAGGACATCACTCTTGTAAACATTTATGCACCCAACTTAGGAGCACCTAAATACATAAAACAAATATTACTGACATAAAGACTGATATCAACAGTAACACAGTCACCACAGGGAATTTTAACACCACACTGACACCAATGAACAGATCTTCCAGACAAAAAATCAACACAGATACAGTGGCCTTAAATTACGTGCTAGAAAACAAGAATTTAATTGATATTTTTAGAGCATTACATCCCAAAGCAGCAGAATATTCATACTTTTCAAAATGGATATGGAACATTTTCCAAGATAGACACGTTAAACCACAAAACAATCCTCAATAAATTTAAGAAAATTGAAATCATATCAAGTACACAACAGTTTAAAACTAGAAATTAATTATAAGAAAAAAACCTGAAAAACACACAAACACTTGGAGGCTAAACAGTATGCTACTAAACAATAATAAATGGGTCAACAGTGAGATTAAGAAAGAAATGAAAAGGTACCTTGAGACTAACAAGAATGAAAACACAACTACCCAAAGTCTATGGGACACAAAAAAAGCAGATCTGAGAGGGAAATTTACAGCAATGTAAAATAAACAAGAAAAATCTCAAATAAACAGTTTAATCTTACACGTAAGGAAACTGGTAAAAGAACAGCAAACAAAGCCCAAAATGACCACAAAAATGGAAATCATAAAAATCAGAGCAGAAATAAATGAGATTGGGACTAAGAAAACAATACAAAAGATCAATGAAACCAACAGCTGGTTCTTTGAAAAGATAAACAGAATTGCCAAACCCTCACTGAGACTTCTCAAGAAGAAAAGAGAACAGATCCAAATAAATAAAATCAGAAATGAATGAGGAGAAGTGACAATAGACACTACAGAAATACAAGAAATTGTAAGAAAATGTTATGAACGACCACATGCCAACAAATGTGGCAATTTGGAAGAAATAGATAGATTCTTAGGAACATACAAATTTTCAAGGTTAAATCAAGAAGAAACAGGAGATCTAAAGAGGTCAATTACTGAAAATGAAATTGAATCAGCAATCAACAAGCTCCCAACAAACAAAAGTCCTGGACCAAATGGCTTCAGAGGAGAATTTTACTGAACATTCGAAAAAGAATTAACAGCTATACTCTTCAAACTATTATTAAAAATCCAAAAAATAGGCAGGCTCCCCAACTTATTTTATGAGGCCACCATTACCTTGATTCCAAAACCAGATAAAGACACCACAAACAAACAAACAAAAAACTATAAGCCAATGAACATGGATGCAGAAATTCTCAATGAAATATTAGCAAATTGAATTCAGGAGTACATTTTTTAAAAAATCATATACCATGATCATGTGGGATTCATTTCTGGGATTCAAAGTGGGTTCAATATATGTAAATCAATTAACATGACACACTATATAAACAAAATGAAAAATAAAAATCATATGGTCATTTTAATAGTTGCAGAAAAAGCATTTGACAAACTTCAGCAGTCACCTATGATAAAAACACTGAGCAAAGAAGGGAGGAGGGCAAGATGGTAACTGGGGAGGAGGTCTTTAAAACCTCTCCCAGACAACACAATTAAATGGCTGCCCAGAAGCCAAGAACAAAAACCCTGAGTGGCACAGTGACAACTGAGAAATCCACAAATTGCAAGGAAACACCTGAAGATTAGAGAGAGGGGGGTGAGCAGGAGAGAGGGGAGGGAGCAGAGATGGATTATGAACAGACCTCATTGTTACTAACTGAAGGAACTAGAAAGAAATCAGAGAGCAGCACAATATACCAGAGGGAGGAGGTCAAGAGGCCAAAGTGTGAAAGTCAGAGTGGCAGAATGCGGGGAAACTGTGAGGGAGCTGGATCTAAGAGCGACGTGTTAAGGACAAAGCTTGGGAGCCAGACTCTGAAACTCTGAGTACCAAGGAAACTGAGCAAAAACACTAAATAGCCCCAGGTCAAAATTAAGGCCCCCCAAATACAGCACCTCAACTTCTGACACCCTTGTGACCCACAACATGCAAGCGGTTCCCAGCCCACAATGGGAATGCACTCACCACCCTCACAGGGCTCATGGCATCAGGCCCACAGCTTTAGATACATGGCTTGCATGCATCCAGCACCCTTGCCTGCCACTTTCACGTGGCCTGAGTCTCCAGGCCCATGGTGCACACTGTCGTGAGTGCTTCAAAAGTGACCACAATGCAGTCTTTTCCTGCAAGTCAACTGGACTAATAACTAATGGAGAAGCACTCCCAAAAGGAAACCAAATCTTTATCTAGCCAGGCAGGGCCCTTGATGCTGGGCTTTCCTTTGGTTCCTAAGGGACTCCCACAATTTGTGGCAGAAGCAAGACAGACCATGTTAATACATTTTTAAATGCTTTACTCACACTTTAAATTCACACACACACATGCATGCATGCACACTCAGGCACAGGGATATAGAGTACAGAGGTAATGAGTAACGAGTCAGTCCAATGAAGGTGTTAGGCTCAGGCTGGTCTGGGGACCGCAGCTAGTAAGTTTCCAATTGAGCAGAGCCTCCAGCGGCAGATGCCTTGGTTGTGTCCTCAGTAGCAGGAGATGTCAGTGAGATCAGAGTGATCCACTGTCAGTCAAAAGTCCTACTGTTCTATCTCTCTTCTCATAGACCTTATCTGGTCCAGATGGTAGGTGTGGGGTCTTCCTGGCAGGGCGCCAGCATGTAAACATTCTTCTACATCACTGGATCCAGACACATCTTCACTCTGCATGGTCTAACTATGGTGTCCTCAGGTTTTTAAAATAAAGTTATTTATTGCAATGTCCATAGGGCTTTGTACACAACAAGTGCACCCAGCGCCATGGCACAGATCCCAGCCCCCGGGTCACAGCCCTCAGCATACACGCACCTGGCAATCTTGCAGGGACTAGGGATTCTAGCCAATGGTGCATACACATCCAGCGCCCTTGGGTGGATCATGGCCCATGGGTACCAGCCCGCGGTTCCCGGCCCACAGTGCACGTGCACTCACGGTGCCCTCATGTGTCTCGCACTGGCAGACTCCCCTGAGTGGCTGCTATGGAAATGAATCACTAGAACCCGACCTGGGGTAAAGCACAGGAGATGGGAGAGAGGCAGATTTGATAGCATTCATACCAACCAGCAAGTTTTCTCAGCCTACATCACATGGGCCTCTCCTGGCTCCTCCAGCTTCTCCAGCAAAGCGCAGAAGGTGGAGCTGCTCCAGCGTGTATTTTATTGGCCTTCTCCCTCACCGACAGCCTCCCCAATGAACTGCCAAGCAGAGAAACCATGGACCAATGCACCACACCCCCAAATGATGCTGGAGACTAGAGATAAGGCTTAAACACCTCCCCTCTCTCCCACAACTTGAACCCAGTGCCACCTAGTGTCTGCTCTACAGCAAGACACCACAAAAATACCAATAAGAGAAAGAGAGCTCCTGGGCTCTGTTGAATATAAACCCCTCATGCCAAAGAAGAAGGACACAACAGACAATATGAGTACTTAGGATTCAAAGCTGCTCAAAAAGAGGATGAAAAATCTCCAGAAAAGAATCTTATAGACCTAGAAATTTATGAACGAAGTGACAGAGATTATAAAGTACTCTTCTAAAGGCTCTGAGAGAAATGAAAACATACTTGCAGAACACCATAGCTGAGATGAATGATCACAGAAAGGAAATCCATGAACAAAAGGAACAGTTTAACAAAGAAATTCAAACTATAAGAAAGAAGGAGGTAGAAATCTGAGAGATAAATAATACTACCAAAAAAAAGTGAGAAATAAAATAACTGCCATAGGAAACAGGGTCAACCAGATGGAGAAGGGAATTAGTAATAGTGAAGATCAGAACATGGAAACATTTCAGAAAGAGGAAGATAGAAAATACAGAACCAAAAAAAACTGAAAGAACTCTGCAAGAACTACCTGAGTCCATAAGGAAGAACAATATCAGGATAATAGAATTAGAAGAAGGAGCAGAGCACTCTATGGAGAACATACTCAAACAAATAGTAGACAAGAATTTTTCAAACCTATGGAAAGATCTGTAATCCCAATTCAAGAAGAAAATAGGTCCCCTGGATACCTGGACCCTAGTAGATCTTCTCCAAGACACATTGTACTAAAGATGTAAAAAACTAAAGACAAAGAGACAATTCCAAAGACAGCCAAGAGAAAAAAAAACTATAACCTTTAGAGAAAAACCCACCTGACTGGCATCAGACTTCTCAGTAGAAGCTTTACAAGCCAGGAGGGAGTGGAATCAAATATTCTAAACTTTAAGAGAGAAACTTCAAGCCAAGAATAAATTATCCAGCAAAATTATCCTTCAGTTATGAAGGAGGAATAAAGATCTTCTAGGACACACAGAAGCTGAGGGAATTCGTTAGCATGAGGCTGGTACTTCAAGAAATAGTGAAGAAGGCTCTTTGACCTGAAACAAAACATCAGAATAAATGAAATAGAGTTGGAGTGACAAAGAAACAAAAATAAAATAAAACAACAAAAAAGTAATGGCCATAAGAAATCCTCACATATCAATTATCACTTGAAATGTTCATGGACAGAACTCACCAATTAAAAGACACAAAGTAGAAGATTGGATTAAAAAACAAAACCCATTCATATGCTGTCTCCAAGAGACACACCTCAGCCATAAGGACAAACACAGACCCAGAGTGAAAGGATGGGAAACAATATCCCAAGCAAATGACATCCAGAAAAGAGCAGGAGTTGCCATACTGATATCTGAAGAAATAAACTTCAGGTTATAAAAGATAACAAGAGACAAAGATGGACATTACAATAACAAGAACATTTGACACTAATTAGTATAAATGCTGCCAATCATGAAGCACCAAAATATACAAAGCAACTACTAACAGATCTGAAAGGAGAAACTGAGAAAAGCACAATCATTGTGGGAGACTTAAACAGCCATGGACAGATCATTCAAACAGAAAATAAATAAGAAGATATCAGCTCTAAATGACTCATCATAGCAATTGGACATAATTGACATTTACAGGGCAGTTTATCCAGCAAAAAGAGACTATATCTTCTTTTCTACTGCACATGGAACATTCTCAAGGATAGACCACATTCTGGGACACAAAAGTAGCCTCAGCAAATTCAATACCTAGTGTATTCTCAGACCACAGAACTTTGAAATTGGAGACAAACCGTAAAAGGAAAGCAGAAAAACCAAATACACATGGAGATTAAACAACAGCTTATTAAAAAATTGACTGGCTACAGAAAAAATAATGGAAGAGATTAAGAAATACATAGGAACTAATGACAATGAAAATACAACACATAAAATAATTGGGACACAACAAAAGCAGTAATAAGAGAAAAATTTATATCATTATAGGCCTATGTTAAGAAACAAAAAAATCAAAAGTAAACACCTTAACATCCCATCTTAAAGAACTCAAAAAAGTCAACACATCTGATAAAGGTCTAATATCTAATATATATAAAGAACTAATATTACTTAACAACAAAAAAACAAACAACCCAATTAAAAGTGGGCAGAGGACCTAAACAGACACTTGTCCCATGAAGAAATATAAATGATGAGCAGACATGAAAAAATGTTCATCCTCATTAGCTCTCAGGTAAATGCAAGTCAAAACTACAATGAGATACCACCTCACACCTGTTAGAATGGCTATTATCAACCAGACAAGGAATTACAAGTGCTGGAGAGGACATGGAGAAAAAGGAACTCTCTCACACTGCTGGTGGGAGTGCAAACTGGTACCACTGGTACAGCTGCTATGGAAGACAGTGTGGAGGTTCCTCAGAAAATTGGGAATGGAGTTACCGTATGACCCAGCAACCCTCCTTCTGAGGATCTACCCAGAAAATCTTGAAAACTTTAGTTTACAAAGACTTATGTACCCCAATGTTCATTGCAGTGGTGTTCACAGTGGCCAAAACAAAAATCTGCCAATGTACCCTGCAACAGATGACTGAATAAAGAAGCCGTGATACATAGACACAATGGAATATTACTTAGCTATAAGAAAAGATGAAATGCTGCCGTTTAAGGCAAAATGGATGGACCTAGAGATCATCATGCTAAGCAAAATAAACCAGACAGTACAAACCAAACACTGTACAAATTCACTCATACATGGAATATAAAACTAAAAGCAACAAAGAGAAAACAAACAAACAAACAAACAAATCCATGGAGACAATCAACAGTTTAATGTTTATTCAGGGGCAAGTGGGGAGGGAGTGGAACAAGAGGAAGGCGTGTGGGAGAGGAGGCAAGGGGAGCTAAATACATGGTGATAGAAAGAGAACCCACACTGGGTGGTAAACTTATAATGCAACAAATTGATGATGTAGTGTAGAATTGTACATCTGGAACCTATGTAATTCTTGCTAACCAATGTCACCCCAATAAGTCTAACAAAAACAAACCACTCAGCAAAGTGGGAATAGAAGGAACATATTTCAATTTAATGAAGGCTATATATGATAAACTCCTAGCTAACATCATACTCAATGGGAAAAGCTAAAAGCATTTCCCTTAAAATCAGGAACAAGACAAGGATGCCCACTGTCACCACTCGTATTCAACATAGTACTCTAAATTCTAGCCATAGTAATCAGACAAGTAAAAGTAATAAAAGGCATCCAAATAGAAAACAATGAAGTAAAACTATCATTATTTGCAGGCAACATGATACTATATATATAGAACCCCTAAGATTTAACCCCAAAGTTATTGGAACTGATAAATGAATTTAGTTAAGTGGTAGGATACAAAATCAATATCCAGAAATCACTTGCATTCTTATACACCACTAACAAACTGGCAGAAAGAGAAATTAAGAAAACAATTTTATTTACAATTGCATCAAAAAATATAAAATACCTAAGAATAAATTTAACAAAAGAAGTAAAAGATCTATACTCAGAAAATTATAAGACACTGAAGAAAGAAATCAAAGAAGACACAAATAAGTGCAAACATGTACAATGCTGATGGATAGGAAGAATTAATATACCTGAAATGTTCATACTATCCTAAGCAATCTATAGATTCAATGCAATTCCCATCCAAATACCAATAGCATTCTTCACATACATAGAATGTATAATACTAAAATTTATAACCATAAAAGACCTAGAATAGCCACAGCAACCCCGAGAAAGGAAAACAAAATTTGAAGAATCATGCTACCAGACATCAAATTATACTACAAGGACACAGTTACATCAAAACAAATTGGTATTGGCATAAAAACAGACCCATAGGTCAATGGAACAGAATAGAAGCCCCATAAATAAATCCATGTCTATATAGCCAATTAATCTATGATAAAGAAAGCAAGAACCTACACTGGGGTAAAGAGAGTGTTTTCAACAAATGGAACTGGGAAAATTGGGCACATACATGCAAAAAATTGAAATTAAATCATATACAAAAATAAACTCAACATGAATTAAAAACATAAATATAAGACCTGAAACCATAAAACTTTTAGAAGAAAATATAGGCAATAACCTCTTAGGCATTACCCTTAGCAGTACCTTAATGATATATCTTCTTGGGCAAGGAAAACAATGGGAAAAAATAAAAGAAATGGCTACATCAGACTAAAATGTTTTTTTGTACAGCAAAAGAAACCATCAACAAAACAAAAAGACATCCCACAGAACAGGAGAAAATATTCACCAATGAGACTTCAATAAAGGGTTAATATCCAAAATTTGTAACAAATTCATACAACTCAACACCAAAAAAAACAAACAACCCAATTAAAAAATGGGCAGAAGACCTGAATAGACATTTCTCCAAAGAGGACACACAGATGGCCAATAGACACATGAAGAGATGTTCAATATCACTAATCATCAGAGAACTATAAATCAAAATCACAATGAGACATCATCTCATTTCTGTCAGAATGGCTATCATCAATAAGTCAATGGACAACAATTATTAGGAAGTATGTGGAAAAAAGGGAACTCTTTGCACTGTTGGTCAGACTGCAACTCTGTCTAGCCACTATGAAAAATGGTATGGAGGTTCCTCAAAAAATGAAAAATGGAACTATCTTATGATTCAGCAATTCCACTCCCGTGTATTTATCCAAAGAAATTCAAAACACAAATTCAAAAAAATATATGCACCCCTATGACTACTGCAGCATTATCACAACAGCCAAGATATGAAACCAACCTAAATGCCCATCAATAAATGATCGCATAAAGAAACTGTGCATTTACACAATGGAGTATTACTGGGCTATAAAGAATAAAATCTTACGTTTTGCAACAACGTAGATGAAACTAGAAGATATCATACTAAGTGCAATAAGTCAGACTGAGAAAGACAAATACCATATGATCTCACTTATATGTGGAATCTAAAGAACAGAATAAATGAACAATCAAAATGGAAAAAATTATTGCATACCAATGATGGTTTAATAGTTGCCAGAGGGAAAGTGGGGAGGGGGTTGGGCAAGGAGGGAGAGGGATTAAAATATAGGGTCACAGAGAAAAAAATGATTCTGGGTGGTGAGAACACAACACAACACATAGATGATAAAAAACTGTACACTAGGAAACTATGTAATTTTACTAAACAATGTCACCATAATAAATTTAATTAAAAAAACAAATAAAAATATAATTAAAAGGGTTATAAAAGAAATGCAAAAATAGAAAAAATATATTATCAGAGGTATAAAAAATCAATAGTTTCTACAATATACAAATAAATAATGAAAGTCCATCTACAAAATCCCTAAGATGCTATATTTCCCTTCATGACTCATCTTTCTAATATTTAGACTGGAAATAAGATACTCATAAATTATTGATCAAAATGTTAATAGTGTATCCTGAGCCTGAAAAATATGAAAAGAGTTTTAAGAGCTAATGAAAGGAGGTAAGAAGAGGCCACAATGGGAAGTTGAACTTAGAGTTTAAAAGAGTAGAACTTAGACAAAGATGAATTCTTAAGGTAGAAACAGCATGATCGGAAGTAGAGAGGTGGGACTGTTCATGAGTCATTTTGAAGTCAATAAGAAGATTGATGTGGTCTGAGTAGAAGACGTATGTTGACGATGAGAGAGAGAATTAGATTAGGGGCAGAATGCAGGAAGCTGACAAAAACCAGTTTCAAGAAATTAATATAAAAATAAAATTTAAAACTATTAGTCACAGAGATTTCACAGAATATTTTTATGATTTTATAGTATTTTTAAAAAAGCAAAAATGCAAACAAATGATACATTTGAACTTGAAAATTTTAAACTTCTACATGATAAAAATTAAAAGACAAGGAATGGTAATACAATTTTGGAAGATAGTTTGTAGCTTCTTACAAAACTAAATCTATTCTTATCTAATTATCCAATAATTGTACTCCTTGGTATTTAAACCAATGAGTTCAAAACTTATGTTCACATGTATGTTTTATTCATATTTGACAATAGGTTAATGGATAAAGAAACTGTGGTACATCTATACAGTGGAATATCATTCAGTTAAAAAGGAATGAACTATCAAGCCACAAAAAGACAGTGAGGTAAATTAAATGTATACTGCTCAGTGAAAGAAGCCAATCTGAAAAAGCTATATACAGTATGATTCCAGCTATATGACATTCTAGGAAAAGCAAAACTGTAGAGACAGTAAAATGGTCAGTAGTTGGCAGGGTCTGGGGAGGAAGTAGGAAGGGATGAATATGTGGAGCACGGATTTTTAGAGTAGTAGAACTATACAGTAAGATACTATAATGACAGATACATGTCATTATACCTTTGTCAAAATACATAGACTATAACGATACAAAAATTAAACTCTAATGTAAACTATGGACTTTAGTTAATAATGTATTTATCTCTATTGTCTCATCAATCAAAACAAATGTACTACATTAATGCAAGATGTAAATGTTAAGAGCAATTGTGCAGGACTGATAAAGGAATATATGCAAACACTCTGTCCTGTCCACTCATTTTTCTATAAACCTAAGACTGTTCTAAAAATAAAATTTGTTAAATAAAAATTGTAAGAAGCAATACGATAAAGATATTTGCAAAAAAGAGAGTGAGAGATTAGTAACTGCAATATGTAGAGAGTCTTCACTAACTAATAAGAAAAAGACACACAATCCAATACAAAAATGGGCAAAGGAAATAAGCCAGGCAATACACAGAAAAAAAATTTGAATGGCAAGTAAATACATAAAATGATGCCCAATTGTAACAGTAAACATTCAATAAAATATTTATTGAGCCTTTACTATGAGCCAGACCCAGTTTTAGATGCTTAGCACATATAAGTATACTAAACATGCATGTGGAGGTAAAATTATTGCAAGAAGGCATTTCTTTGCACTTTTATTGGCATCTGATCTTATCAAGTAACTGTTGGCAAAGATTTAGAAGAACAGAAAATTGTATGTCCTAATGATAGCTGTAAAAAATGATTTAAAATGTGGAAAAAAATTAATAATACCTCGTAGCATTAAATGTACCCAAAATTTTCATTTCTAAGTATATAGCCTAGAAAGATTCTTGCACATCTACAGAAGGAAACATAAACAATCACAATATTATTGTAGTGTTTTAAGAATTGGAAGCAATCAAGTTAGTATATACAAAGGAAGAGATACTATAAAGCAGGTTAGACAAATGAAACAAATATCAATATATCAACATGTCTGGATATCAAACCAAAATTTGAGAAAAATATAAAACTGGAACATGTAATAAATCATGTTAATAAAAATTACATAAAACATATCATTTATATATATATGTATTTGTGTGTGCACTCATATTATGTGGATGTATGAAATATTTTTAAATGAATTAAAATAACCTCCACTAAAGTATGATAATGGTTATGTATGGTGAGAGTGGAGGGGAATGAAAATGTTTATGGAGAGTAAAAGTAACTTCATCTCTGTGCTATTTACTTTACACAAGAATTTATTAAATAAATATGTCAGAACATTAACAAATGTCTGTCAGTTTTAATTAATAAATATAACTGGGGTTTTGTATTTTCTGTACTGTAAAAAAAGATTTTTAAATATAAACAAAATTGTAATAGATATAAGTGAATTTGTTACAACTCTACTTCACAATAAGCAAATGTTTTTATATACCTATCAAAATTTGATTTAAAATGTCATCTAGCCAATAAACACAAACATAGGCACCTCCAACATTCTAAGAAAATTGAGGATGTAGACACCTAAAAAGGTAAATACCAGAGAGAATTTCCTTTAAGTTTTGGACCAAAGAACTTAAAAAAAAATTAGAACGTATGGACTCTTACTGACTGAAACCAAAATAAAGCAAATCTATTCACCAGAAAGTAATTAAGTAATTTGTTAGCCCTCCCTATTTTCTGTTTATTGGTACAGGGAGGTGACAAAAGACTTTACCAGACAGAAAACTTTTAAACTTCTATCTTCTGTTGTGATGCTGGATTTTTGTGATGGCCAAATGTGGGCACTCTTCATACGTGCAGTGATCAGTATTTCTTGGTCTACATCTCACTTACTGATAGGCAACAGAGTCAAAAGTAGGGATGAACAAGCAGTAGTGAGTGGCATTTCAGGTAGTGGAGTAACCACAAGCAAAGCATCATGGCAGATTTTCTCAGTGTATAAAGGACTCACTTGGGAAGTTTGTTTAAAATGTAGGTTTCCAGGTAGGCTGAACAGACTACCACTTTAAACAAGACAGTACCATTGTTTTCCATCCTGTTTCAAATGGTATGTCTGGGCAGCCTATTTCTAGGCCTCTACCTCCCCACACTAAAGATTGTGATGCAGGAGATCTAGGATTAAGCCCAAGGCTCTGCATTCTAATGCTGAATAGTTCATGACTGTAATTTGAAAACCACATTGTCATTGAAACCTTTTGAGAAAAGACTTTGTAATAATGCAAACTGTGAATAGCAGAGCTTTTCTTTTGTATGTATTATTCTGTCTACTTAGCTATACATTATATGTTGAAAAAATAAAACACCCTTAATCAGTCCAGCAAAATTAAAAGACTGGAAATTGGACCATGATTCATAATTATCACCTGTATTTGGCTGCAGATCTAAGAAGAGAATTTGACCAATATCTAAATAGAGAAAACGCAGAGCCAAAGGAAAGTCACTTACCTGTCGGTCAGTTGGCAAACACTAGGTCTGGATATATTTTTCCTTGTTTAAGAACAAGTTAACAGAGAGATGACAACATGGGATTCAGGGAAAAACAAAAGCTTCTCAAAGAACAAATTTCCCTAGCTATCGAGGAGAAAAATAGCCCTCTGAAAACATCATACAACAGGAAAAAATTATAACACTTTTTATCTCTTTAAAATATAAGACTTGTTTCTTTTGATCAGATGCAAAAAGTAGTGAGAGGAAAATCTGATATGACTAAATGAGATGAGAAGGATAGAAGAAATAGAAGGGGGAAAGGAAATAAAAGAAGGAAGGGGGGAAATGTAGTATCAAAAGTAGAAAGGAATAAAATTTAAAAGCATAAGATATATCAACGACTGAAGGAAAATCATACAGATCTCTCCTGTAATATACTTTGAACTCCAATCTACTCTAGTTGGCTAATGTGTTGCTGAATGCATTCTGCAGACTAGAAGGAAAGATCAACATTGCAGTATTCTCTTTTAACAATCTCTTTCAATTCCACTCCTTTGTTAGGTCCAGGTACTGTATCTGCTACCAAATAGCTTATCCCAGATTTGCTGAGCTGGAATCTCTTGTTACTTTTTGTAATAAGTGCTATTTTTATTTAGCACTTACAAAAAGTATGTAAACTATTTGCATGAGATACTCTGCTGAGAGAAACTTTCCTGACTCATCTCCACAAAAAAGAGCCACACAGAGCAAGCCTGGACAAGTTTCTAGAGTAAATATTTTTCACATGGTCAAAACTCATACAAAATGGCTTGAATAATTTTCCTTAATTAAGAAAGATATAAATCACCCAGGAACAAATATAATTAAAAACCATACCCTGGATCTATTATCTTCTATCTGTAAATGATCTATAAATGATCTTTTATTAACTGTTTAAATTTTATATAAATTATGTAAATTATACATACCATAATGTATAATAATTATACATATTTACATTAATATTATAGCATATCTATACATACACACATATTTATAATGTTGAAATATCTAGAAAAATATTGCAAGAACTCCAAGAAAATACATCTCCCTGTTAACACCAATTGTGTATTATTGATTAGGTTTTAGAATTATTTTATTTTCTTCTTTCCTGTATTCTCCAAATAGCTTATTATATAATAAGAATTCCTACAGCACAGAGAATATAGTCAATAATATTGACAGCACAGAGAATATGGTCAATAATATTGCAACAACTACATATAGTGCCAGATGGGTACAATTCTAGTTGGAGTAATCGCTGTATAAATTATATCAGTGTCTAACCACTGTTCTGTACACCTGAAGCCAATTTAAAATAACATTGCATGTTAACTGTAACTAAATAACTAATTTAAAAAATAAAATAAAAAATATAAAGTTTATTTTATTTATTCATAAATGCAATTTCTCTATAAGAAGTCTATAAAAATAATCTATCATTACTGAAAATGTTTGTTTCAGAATAAGATTTCAGGTAAAACCAAAAAAACCTGCCATGAAAACAAATATTTTTCACTAAAGAGTTGAACCCATACAATTTTATTTTTTGAAAGAAAATGGTGTATTAATAAATGCTTTCTAGAAGGGATCCAAAAAGCTCCTAAGTGATGAAGACTAAAATAAAAACTAATTTTTGAGCCCTAGTTCAAAATGGAATGCATTAAATCATTGACCCTCTCTAATAAGCCTGACATCTTAAGAAAGAATAGAATTAGTTTACTTAAATGAAGAAAGAGAACAATTATTATTTGCTTTTTTTTACTTGTTTCTTTTTGACTGTTGGATTTATTGGGGTGACATTGATTGGTAGGGACTGCACGGGTCGCAGGTGCACAATTCTACGTTACATCTTCTATGTGTTGTGTTATGTGTTCATCACCCAGAGTCAGCTCTTTTTTCATCCCCATATATTTATGTCCCAATTTCTATTTGTTTATAGTCACTACTTTGCATCCACCTCTCTCAGTTCACTTCCAATTTCAGGGGGGAAATATCAATGCCAGTTTTAAGGACTTTTATATTTACAGCGATTAAAAAAAAGACACAAGTCAAAACAACAAAAAAAAAGAATTCCTGTTTAAAATAGAAAATAGTACTTTTAAATAAATAAATAAATAATTATCTATGGTATTCCTCAAATATTATTTTAAAAATAAATTAACACAATTTCTAGCCATGATAAGAAAAATTGAGTTTTACATCCTGCTGTGTAGACAATGAGCAAAATATATGAAACAACTGCTTTGGAGCATGGGAAAACAGGAAATGGAGAACTGGGATTTATCAGAGTAGGGAGAAAACTCATATAAACTCATGAGCTCTACACTTACATTGACTTTCTGCCTGGAGACAATTACCAAAATACAAATACACAGAGCAAAAGTAGAGAGAATTCAGGTGGCCTTACTGAGATGAAGAAATGGAGATCAAGTCTGGGGAGGCTGAGGCAGGTAGAAATTTTGGGACAACGTTTCTGATAGTAGGCCATATGACTAAAAAGAGATCTGTGTAGGAGTCTCACTGGGTCTTCACTGAGTACTAGGCATGACATGCATAAAAGTAGTTTTTACTAGACTGTTCTGGATAAAATGTAAAAGAAAATTTGAATAGTGCAAAACAACTGGTAGATTCTGGAACTTAGGGATAGATAAATTTTTTTTAACAGTTTTTAGCTTGAGATCAAGCTGCACTTGGCACCAGGTGGAAAAGCTAAAACTCAATAGAACACACACTGTCATTCAAGCCTGAAAAGTCAGAGTATAGCTGCTGACAAGTGAGGGAACATGCAAAAAAAGCGAACACCACAGACTTTGTTTGCACACTCTGCCAATATCTCTGGGTGACACATGAACTATGAAAGCATCGGAGCCAAATTTAAGCAAACTCAGCTAAGAATAAAAGAACTGGAATGAAGGTTGAACTGTTACCCAAAAGGCATAATTTGTTATCTGAGTTGAACCAAGGTAATTGCCTGCAAAAACAAACAAACTGTTTTTGGACTAATTCAGCAGAATCCAGAGTCTCTACAATATTACACCAACAATACCAAAGATCAAATCTAAAATTACTTGACATATATTTAACAGAAAAATATGACTGATTCTGAAGGGAAAAAGATAATCAACAGAGACAGACTTCAAGGTGGAATTATCAGACAAGTACTGTAGAGAATCTATTGTAACTATACTAAAGAAACAGAAAGAAATGCTTGTAATGCATGAAAAAAAAAAGAAATTTTAGCAAAGGAATAGAAGCTATAAAATAGAACTAAAGGAAAATTCTAAAATTAAAATATGAAATTTAAAAGTTCAATTTATGGGTTTAACAGTAGAATAGAGATTAGCAAGGGAAAATATCAGTTAACTTTAAAATGAATTTAGTAATTGTTACCTGCAAAACAGGAAGAATTACACACACACACACACACACACACACACACACACACAGATGAGTCTCAGAGACCAGTTACCAACATTAAGAGGACTATCTTATATGTTATGGTAGCCCCAGTAGTATAGGAGAGAAAGAATAGGACAAAAACAATGTTGAAAAAAATGACCAAATGTTCTCAAATTTGGTAAAGACATTAATTTACAGATTCAAAAAGATCAGTAAAATTCAAGTGGATAAATATAAAGAAAACCACAGTGAGGCATATAAGTCAAACTCCTGAAAACCAAAGATATAGGTAAAATCTTGCAAGTACCCAGAGTAAAATGACACATTACATGGGGACATGGGACAAATGATTCAAATGTTCATTAGCTCCTAATCAGAAAAGTAAAGGCTGAAAACAGTGGACCAACATTTTTAAAAGGCTGAAAGAAAAAAATGAACTTATAATTCTATGTCTAATAAATACTTTTTTCAAAATTAATAGAAATCAAACAAAAAAATACTAAGAACATTCATTATTACCGAACATGTTATAAGAAATATTAAAGGGGAGTTCCCTGGTGGTGTAGTGGCTTAAGGCTTCAGCACTGGCGCTGTCAACGCTATGGCCTGGGTTCGATTCCCAGCCAGGGAACTACCCACATACAAAAATAAATAAATAAATAAATCGGAAAAAAAAAAGGGCTCCACTGTTTATAGATGGTGTGACCTTATATTAAAAAAAAAAAAAAAAGAAATATTAAAGGAATTTCATCAGGCAAGAGAAAGATAATACAAATGATATGTAAAATACACAAGGAAAGAAAGTGCCAGAAATGCCAAATAAATTAATAAATAACATTATTTCTAATTTATAAATTTCTTTAAAAGATTATTATTTAAAATACAGTTGACCCTTGAACCACTTGGGTTTGAACTGCACAGGTCCACTTATAAATGGAATTTTTTCAATTGACCCATACAGTTCAAACCTGTGTTGTTCAATGGTCAACTCTGTTGTTTGGAATCTATATGTACTAAGGGCCAGTGTAGTTATATGGATTTTCCATTGTGCAGGAGGTATCCCCATGTTGTTCAACTGTATGATGCATTTAACAATGTAGTATAGCTAATAAGCCAATGGTTTAAATAAAATTCATATTTAATTTCAAATGTTCAATTAATGTGTAAAATGTAAGATAAGAAAAATAAAGAATGAATAAAACTATTTAAAAAAACAAATACAATATGATAGATTTAAACCTAAATGTATGAATAATTACATTAAATGCAAATAGTCTATACACTACTTAAAAGGCAGGAAAAAAAGCAAGATCCAAACATATACTGTTCACAATAAACTATGTTAAATATTTTTAAAAAGCAGATTAATAGTGAAATAATGAAAAATATACATTATGCATGCATGAATCAAAAGATAACTGGGGTGGCTGTATTAATATCAGGCAAAGTAGATTTCAAAATAAGAATATTACTAGGGATAAACAGGTATGGTTTATAATGATAAAAGAGTACATTCATAAAAAGAATATGTGTGCACCTAATAACAAAACTTCAAAATACATAGAGCAAACTCTTAAAAAACAAAATAGGAGAAACAGACAAGATCCCAATGATAGTTGGAGGTTTCAACACTTTTTGATCAGTAACTGATAGAAATAAATGGAAAATCAGCAAAAAATATCAATGATTTGGCAACATTAGCAAATGATGATATAACTGAAATTTATAGACTATTCCATCCAATAATTGCAGATTATATGTACTTCCCTAGCCTATATACTGGTCCATAAAATAAATCATAATAAATTGAAAAGACTGAAAAGAAAACATAATATATTCTCTGACCAAAATGGAATTGAATTACAAATTAATCATTCTTCACAGAACTAGAAAAAATAATGCTAAAATTGATATGAAATCACAAAAGACCCCAAAAAGCCCCAGTAATCTTGAAAAGAAGAATGATGTTGGAGGTGTCATGCTATAAGGCTATAGTAATCAAAACAGCGTTGTACTGGCATAAAAACAGACACATAGATCAATGGGACAGAATAAAGAGCCCAGAAATAACCCAATCCTTTATGGTCAATTATTCTATGACAAGAGGCAAGAATATTTTCAATGGGGTAAAGACAGTCTATTCAATAAATAGTTTTGGGAATGCTGGACACATACATGCAAAAAAATGAAACTGAACCACCACTTTATGCCACATACAAGAACAAACTCAAAGAGGATTAAAGATTTAAATGTAAGACATAAAACCAAAAAACTCCTTGAAGAAAACATAGGCAGTAAACACTTTGACAACATTGCTTTTGGCAACTTCTTTTTTATATATATCTTCTCAGGCAAAAGAAACAAAAGAACAAATAAACAAGTGGAAGTACATCAAACTAAAAGGTTTTTGTACAGCAAACAAAGCCATCAATAAAACAGAAAGACAACTTGCTGAATGCAAGAAGATATTTGCCAATGACACATCCAATAAGGGCTTAATATCCAAAATTTATAGAGAACTCACACAATTCCACACCAGAAAGAGAAAAAACCCAATTAAAAAATGGGCCCAGGACCTGAATAGACAGTTCTTCAAAGAGGACATAGAGGTGACCAATAGTCATGAAAAGATGCTCAATGTCACTAGTCATCAGAGAAATGTAATTTAAAACCACAATGAAATATCACCTCACACCTGTCAGAATGGCAGTCATCAATAAACTAACAAACAAGTGTTGGCAAGAATGTGAAGAAAAAGGAAGCCTCATCATGCACTCTCGGTGGGATAGTAAGTTGGTGCAGCCGCTCTGGAAAACAGTACGGCAGCTCTTCAAAAAAAAAAAAAAAAAAAAAGAACTATCTTATGATCCAGCATTCCCAGTTCTGGGTATTTATCTGAAGAAATCCAAAACACTAATTGAAAAATATAAATGCACTCTTATGTTCACAGCAGTGTTCTTTACAATAGCCAAGACATGGAAGCAACCTCAGTGCCCATCAATAGATGACTGGATAAAAAAAGAGGTGGTACATATATGCAATAAAACAATGAGGCCTTACCATTTGTGGCAACATAGATGGACCTAGAATGTATTATGGTAAGTAAAATAAGTCAGAGAAAGACAAATATCATATAATTTTATTATATGTGAAGTCGAAAGAATAAAATAAATAAAACAGAAACAGAATCATAGATACAGAGAATAAATTTATGGTTGCCAGATAGGAGGACAGTTGGGTGACTGGGTGAAAAAGGTGAAGGGAGTTAGAAGTACAAATTGGTAGTTACAAAATAGGTGTAAAGTACAACACAGAGAATATATTATAGTTAATAATATTGTAATAACTATGTATTGTGCCAGGTGGGTACTAAAGTAATTGGGGGGATCACTTTGAAAATTATATAAATGCCTAACTACTATCTTGCATATCTCAAACTAATATAAAATAATATTGAATGTTAACTATAAATGAAATACACACACACACACACATACACACACACACACACACACACACACACACATACATAGATACACACAATAACTTGCATGAATCTCAAAAAATATTTTGCTGAGCAAAAGCAGCCAGGTATAAAGCATACATACTGTAGGCTTCATTTCTGTGACATTCTAGATTAGGAAAAATCAATTTATATTGATAAAATTTAAAAGAGTGGTTGCATGGGGTGAGGACAGTGTTGGGAAGGGGCATAAATGTATTTGCTAGAATTATTAAAATATTTGGCATCTTAGAGGGGTATAAATTACATGAACATGTGCATTTATAAAAATTCATTAAACTATACACCTAAGATCTATGCATTAGATTTTATATAAGCTACATTACAATTTATTAAAAATATAATTTAAAAAGTAAAAGTATTAATAATAGAAAACTATATGTAAAATCTTCAAATATTTAAAGTTAAATTATTATAATTCTAAATATTCCATAAATTAAATAAATCGTAAAGAAAATTAGAAAACAATTTTGAAATAAGTAAAAATAAAAACACAGCATCAAAATCGGTGAGTTACAATTAGTTTTACATGTTAACTTACCCCTTTAGATGCTTATATTATAAAATACTGCCCTGAAATCAATAACTCATCTTGAGAATTTATAAAACCTATTTTTTATTTTTTTAAATTCATTTTTATTGTTAGACTTATTGGGGTGACATCTGTTAGCAAGGATTACATAGGTTTCAGGCATACAATTCTACAGTGTATTGTCAACTTGATGTATAATAAGTTCACCACCTAATGTGACTTCTCTTTCCATCACCTTATATTTAGCTTCCCCCCCTCCTCTCCCACCCCCTCCCCCCTCTCCCCTCCCTAACCCCCTCATCCCCAAATAAACATAAAACTATTGGTTGTGTCCATGGGTTATTTGTTTGTTCATTTCTTTTTTTCTTTGCTTTCAGTTTTATATTCCACATATGAGTGAAGTCATACAGTCCTTTGTTTTTTCTGTCTGGCTTATTTCACTAAGCATGATGATCTCCAGGTTCATCCATTTTGTTGCAAATGGCAATATTTCATCTTTTCTTATAGCTGAGTAATATTCCATTGTGTATATGCACCACAGCTTCTTTATCCAGTCATCTGTCACAGGGCACTTTGGTTGTTTCCATGTTTTGGCCACTGTGAACAGCACTGCAATGAACATTGGGGTACATAAGTCTTTGCGGACAAAGGTTTTCAAGTTCTTTGGGTAGATCCCCAGAAGGGGGATTGCTGGGTCACATGGTAGCTCCATTCCCAATTTTCTGAGGAACCCCCACACTGCCTTCCACAGTGGTTGTACCAGTTTGCACTCCCACCAGCAGTGTACCAGAGTTCCTTTTTCTCCACATCCTCTCCAGCAATTGTTGTTCCTTGTCTTGTTGATAACAGCCATTCTCACAGGTGTGAGGTGGTATCTCATTGTGGTTTTGATTTGCATTTCCCTGATAGCTAATGAGGATGAGCATTTTTGCATATGTCTGCTGGCCATTTGTATTTCTTCATGGGAGAAGTGTCTGTTTAGTTCTGCCCACTTTTCAATTGGGTTGTTTGTTTTTTTGTTGTTAAGTCTTATTAGTTCTTTATATATTTTTGATATTAGACCCTTATCTGATGCGTTATTTGCAAATATTTTCTCCCATTCAGTTGGCTGTCTCTTTGCCTGATTGACAGTTTCTTTTGCTGTGCAGAAGTTTTTTAGTTTGATATAGTCCCCATTCATTTATTTTTGCTTTTACTTCCCTTGCCTTTGAGGACAGTAAAACCTATTTTTTAAAATAAACAAATTAAACTCTAGGTAGAATAAGGAAAAACCAAATATAAAAGCAAAAATGAAAGAAATAGAACATTTTTTTAAAACTGACAAAACTAAAAACTGAGTTTCTGAAAAAAAAGTCATAAAATTCGTGAACACTAGTTTCAAGAAAAAGAGAGAAGATATAATGTACTAAATTATGATTGAAAGAAGGGACATTACTACAGATAATACAGATTACGATAATAAAATATTAGACAATTCAGTCTAATAAAATATTTCAGCCAAAAAATTCAACCCCTTGGATGAAATGAAAAAAAAAAAAGTGATAGATACAAATTAACAAAACCAAGAAGAAAGAACCAAGTAAAAGAAATCTAATTGGTAATTCAAACTCTTCCCATGGAGGTACCTGGTAGGAAAATTACTGTACTGTTAAATTCTACCAATTATTTAAGGAAGAAATAAAACCATTCCCACATGAACTCTTTCAGAAAAGAGAGGAGAAAGGAATGCTTACCTTAATAACTTGTTATCTAATACAGAGACATTATAAGAAAATAAAAACTATAGAACAATATCTCTTATAAAAATAGGTTCAAAAATTTTTTAAACATATCAGATTATCATATTTAGTAACACATAAAAAGTACAATACAGCACAACCAAGTAGGGCTTATCCCAGAAAAGCAATATTGATTTCAAATTTATTTCAATATAAAGAATAAAGAAAAAAATCATATAATCATTTCAAGAGACACAGGAAAAATATTTGATAAAATTCATTATACATTCTTGGTAAAACTCAACAAACTAGGAATAAAAGAAAAAATAGCTCTCTTCTTTTGATAATAAGCTGCACAAAGACTGGAGTCCCTCCTATATCCATGGAACACAACTTTTCATGTCTAAATTATTCTTCCATCTGATAATACCACTGACACTTGAAATTGAAAATGCCAAAAATAAAACATAATTTCCAGATATATCTTCTATCTTACTAGTAACAATAAAAATAATCTAATACTAGATTATAATGGTTACTTGTATTCAGTAAGTTCAATTTGAAATTCCTTATTACCTTTCACCATCTAGATTCTTTGAACCTTTCTATCTAGAATTCAGGAATCATTTGAGCTTATTTTTCTTCTTCAAAGTCTATTCCAGATACCAATTATTACTCAAATCAATAGTCCTAGGAACTAATCTCAAGGCATGTGCAAATTGTTCTTTGATTATCTGCATGCTTTTATGTTTGACATATACAGAGTTATGTTCTTGACTGGAATGTTTTCTTTTCTTTTTTCTATGTACAGTAGTTTACTAATTTTCTCTGTAAATGTCCAGATAATAAATATTTTAGGCTATAACAGCCAGAGGTCCCTGTTGCACGTATTCAATTCTGCTATTTTAGTGTGAAAACAGTTATACCTTACTTGAGAAAATGAGTGTGGCTGTGTTCTAATTAAATTTTATTTCTAAAAACAAGCTGTGGCCATTTAGTTCTTCTGCCCACTTTTTAATTGGGTTGTTTGTTTTTTTGTTGTTAAGTCTTATTAGTTCTTTATATATTTTAGATATTAGACCCTTATCTGATGCGTTATTTGCAAATATTTTCTCCCACTTAGTTGGCTGTCTCTTTGCCTTGTTGATGGTTTCTTTTGCTGTGCAGAAGCTTTTTAGTTTGATATAAACAGACACTTCTCCCAAGAAGAAATACAAATGGCCAGCAGACATATGAAAAAATGCTCATCCTCATTAGCTATCAGGGAAATGCAAATCAAAACCACAATGAGATACCACCTCACACCTGTGAGAATGGCTGTTATCAACAAGACCAGGAATAACAAGTGCTGGAGAGGATGTGGAGAAAAAGGAACTCTGGTACACTGCTGGTGGGAGTGCAAAC
>PVJL010010849.1:0-46599 GCA_004026885.1 Lyroderma lyra
AAAAATGCTCATCCTCATTAGCTATCAGGGAAATGCCAATCAAAACCACAATGAGATACCACCTCACACCTGTGAGAATGGCTGTTATCAACAAGACAAGGAATAACAAGTGCTGGAGAGGATGTGGAGAAAAAGGAACTCTGGTACACTGCTGGTGGGAGTGCAAACTGGTACAACCACTGTGGAAGGCAGTGTGGAGATTCCTCCGAAAACTGGGAATGGAATTACCATATGACCCAGCAATCCCCCTTCTGGGTATCTGTCCCAAAATTTAAAAAACTTAGTCCACAAAGACTTAAGTACCCCAGTGTTCATCATAGTGCTGCTCATAGTGGCCAAGACATGGAAGCAACCAAAGTGCTCTTCAATAAATGACTGGATATATACACAATAGAATGTTACTCAGGTATAAGAAAAGATGAAATACTGTCATTTGCAACATGGATGGACCTCAAGAACATCATGCTAAGCAAAATAAACCAGACAGAAAAACCAAGAACCATATGACTTCACTCGTATGTGGAATATAAAACTGAAAGCGACAAAACAAAACAAAAACTTAAGGACACAGTCAATAGTTTAGTGGTTACCTGGGTGCAAATGAGGAGGAGGAGGGAAAAGAGGGAGGGGGTGGCAGAGGAGAGAGGGCCCAAATATATGGTGATGGAAAGAGAGCTCACACTGGGTGGTGAACATACAATGCAACACAAAGACGATGCACTGTGGAATTGTACACCTAGAACTATGTAATTCTTGTTAACCAATGTCACCCGAATTAAGTCTAAAAAATGCTTTTAGAAATGTCAAATTAAATTTGCAAAAGAACTTCACAAATTTTTTGATGGAGCAATTGCCAATGATGCATGCTTTGTATTTGAATTTATGCTGTGATTGGAAACTCACCAGGATTAAAGAACCAATCTACATGATAGAGATAATCATTTTTGAATGATTATCAACTCTCATGTTTTAAACTCTGGTGAGTAAGAATTCCTCTATTCCTAAAATAACTTAACTGCTATCCCTGTTACCCACCCCTCCAGAACTCCTTGATTCCCACCTCTTTTCCAGACATGAAGTCCAGCAACCTATCAGCTCCTCTAACAGTATTCTAATAAATCCCTTTTATTGTTTAACATATTCTTCTATTGCTTGCATCCAAAAACCCTAATTAACCCAAGTTATTAACAGTACAGGTAACAAGTAGAAGCTGAAATTGGTTCCAGGCAAAATAAGGTAGGCAGCAGTGACAATCCCTAGCACTCCATGGAGTGAAATGACAGACAGTAGTTAAAGTGCCACCTGTGCTCATCCAAAATCAAATTCCTATCTATGTCAAGAGATTGTGAGATCACACTGCTTCTGCTATGAAGCATAAGAGGTGATCCAGACCCCGGCGTGAGAAATGCCAAGCCTCAGCACTCCCGGAGGAGTCGTTAGCATAAGCAGCAGGACTGGCACAATAAGCACATTTTGACTCGTATTATTGTCATGGCCAATTGAACATAAGGTTTCTAGAAGCAAATCAAACATAAAAGTAAAATTCAGGTCTGGGGAGCAAAAGTCGATCTTGAGCCACCATAATAAATAATCCTGGCCCTCTCTCAATTCCCAGTCCTAAAATAGTTTACACACAAGGGTTTCTTGAATAAAGGAAGGTGAGGTGGACTTCAAATGAACCTTGCAGTATAGCCACTATGCATTACCCGGTGAATAATTTCCTAACCATAATGAAGGGTCCTAAAGCTACTTACTTACAGGGTAATTCATCAATGGAATGGAAGTACCAAGTCTTTCAAGGATTATCAAGCACTGTCTCTGAGCTAATTCCTGGGAACCCCAAAACACTGCTGCATACTCGCAGTCTTATTTGGGGCTATGGGCAACAGAACTGGTATTTTCACTTTAGTGTCCTGGTACAACTAAAGGATTCCAATCCCATTTTATGGTTATTTAGAGAGTTCCTGAGTGTGGAGTTTGAACAGGCATCTCTAGAAACAAGCAGCATCCCCCACTGATGTCTCCACTCATTGACAGAGGTCAGTGGTTACATAGAGCCAAGTGCAACTCTCTCTTCCTACCACGCAGCTCATCATGGATGTCAGAACTCTTTCTTGTTAGGAAAAATAGTGGGGGTGGTAATGTCTCTCACATCCCAATTTAATTATGCCATTTAATTGATGCAAAAGTGAACAGGACGAAAGTTGCAAACATTTTGGGGTTTTGATGAACTGAAAACAGTGCTGATTTTGGCTTGATTCTTGAGAGATAATTTCTCTGGATGGTAAATTCAAGATAGCAGTCATTTGTCCTCAGCACATCAGAGATATTCTCACTTCCAGCTGACATGTATGCTTTAGAGAAGTCACTTCTCAGTAGAAAGGCTGCTACTGTGATTTTTTTCTTTGATTTTCTACATTTTAACCATTATGATTCCTTTTTGTTTAAGCCCCTCGGGGTCCTTTGGGAGTTGGAAGTGAGGATTGGGATGTCCCATCAGTTCTGGGACATTAGAAGCCATCATCTTTTGCAACATGCCTTTGTCCCACTCACTGTTTTGTCTCCTTTAGGAACTCATATTTAGACATTCTCACACTTTTGTGTTTGCTTCTTCACCTCTTTTCTATTTTACATCCTTTTATCTCCTTATTCTTCATTCTGGGTGATATGTTTTCATCTATTTTAATTTTCTGATCTCCCATTGGTTTTTCTTCCAGTTATATCTAATCTGTTATTAAGATGTTCATAAAATTTTTAATTTAGTCAATTTCTTTTTAGTTAATTTTTAGTTTATTTTTAATAGAATTTATGAATTCTTGAGAGGAATACTTAGCTTATATACTTAAGCTTTTTCAGGGTGTCTAAAATATTCATTTATAATTATAAATCTCTAAGCATGACTTTAGCTACATACTACAAATCTTATAATGTAGAATTTTATCATTTAGTTCAAATTATTTTTAATTTACATTGTTATTCCTTTGATTCAAGACTGAGTGATATGCTGCTTAATTTCCAAATAATGGCAATTTCTAGTTAATGCTGGTCAAATAACAAATTGTTTGTATGAGTCTTTTGAAAGGTTGCCCAAGGTTTAGCAAATTTTTGTAAATGTTTTACAAGCACTATGGTTATGAATATGTCTACTTTTATTTTTAAGATAATCTCTTGCTTTGTATATTTTGAGACTGTTACCCACCATATATACATTTTTTTTCTGACATAGTATCTTGTTCATGAATTCTTTCTATGGTCATGCCTAATTTACTTGAATGGTTATTGATTATGTTTCTATTTTCAGTTATTACATGCTTCCATTCTAGAATTCCTATTAGGTCCTTTATATATTTATTCAGCTAAATTCTCAATCTTCTGTTCTATTTTCCTGAGCGTACCAATCATAATTATTTCAATGTGACTAGAAATAATTGTTACTTTGGTAACTCTATTATCCGGTCTGGATCTCTTATTCAATAGTTTTAATTGCTCATTATTTCTCTTGGTTTTGGGTCATATTTTCAGTGCTATTTATGTACTTATCTACTTGTTTTCACTGACTGCTGGGTATTATAAATAAAGAACTGGAAATATCACTGGACCCTGTAATGGCATTGTGTTTCTCTAGAGAGGATTTACATGAGCCTACTGATAAAAGACATTCCATATCATCTCAATCCAATCAGGAAAGAAGATGATTTCCTCCTAGTTTAACTCCTTAAGGAGGCTGATCTATTTTCAGTTTATTTTCTTTTAAGGCATAGACCAGAGGTTCCCAAACTTTTTCCATCTGTGTACCGTTTTTAAGCCCGTTTTTGTAAATAGTACCCTTTGTTTTTAAAACAGCTATTTTTAAATACTGACACTTTTGTTCATTCAGTGCCTATCTTAAAGTAAAATAGTGGAAATGAGCTAATAAGTTAGGAAAGAAAAATTACTATACTAAAAGTACAAACCACAGATTTAATTTTACAATATTTGTAACACATTTAAATGTTGATAATGATGATCAAATATTTAACAACCTTTTAATTTATTATTAATAATAACATTTATTTGTTTTACCTGAAAAGTCCATAATAATTGTATGCATATCACTAGCCAATTGAAACACTGTCAGTAAGATCATTAAGCTTGCTTTGATGCACTTAGTTTCTTGAAATCAGACTCAAAAGATGCAGAGTACAGTCTTAAATCAGGACTTGTATTAAGCTTGTTGTGGTACTTATTTTTTATGAAGGTGTAATAAAACGCTTTCTCCACTAGCTCAGTATTAGTAAATGGCAGGAGGTATTTGCATGCCTTCTCACTGAGCTGTTTGTATTTCTCACTGACATCTCCCCAAAAGCTAATAAGATACTTTTTTTATATAAAAATATTTTTATTGTTAGACTTATTGGGGTGACATTGGCTAGCAAGAATTACATAGGTCCCAGGTGTACTACTCTACAGTGTATTGTCCATGTGTTGCATTCTGTGCTCACCACCCAGTGTCAGTTCTCTTTCCATCACCATGTATTGGGCTCCCCCTCCCTCCTCTCCCAACCCCTCCCCTCTCTCCTTCCCCCTGCCCCCTTACCCTCAGGTAACCACTAAACTATTGGTTGTGTCCATGACTTCCTTTTTTCCTCTGTTGCTTTCAGTTTTATATTCCACATAGAACTGAAGTCATATGATTCTTGGTTTTTTCTGTCTGGCTTATTTTACTTAGCACGATGATCTCAATAAAGAAGCTGTGGTACATATACACAATGGATTATTACTAAGCTATAAGAAAAGATAAAATACTGCCATTTGCAACAAAATGAATGGACATCATGAAGATGCTTTCTTTTAAAATCGGAATTTAAAGAATTGGTTGAAAGTTCCATTAACTGCTTTTTTTCATTGATTGATAGTTTAGCTTCTTTGAAGAATTCTTCATTGAAGGTATCTGCAATCCAGTTGCTTTCTTTTCCACATTGAGGGAAGTACTTATGAAAGGACACTTTAAGACCTTCCAAGTGACTTACAATATTCTCTTTCATGTTTTGGGATAAGTATGAATCATTCAAAAACTTCAGGCAGACCTCTTTCAATGCACATTTCCCAAAAATCCAGTTTTTTAATCATTGACTCAATTTTGTTGGTTACGTTGAATATAGTGATTGAGTTGTTTTGAAGTCCCAAGTTAAGTTTGTCTATTTCTAGAAAATTATCTGATAAATATGCAACACTTAGAAGCCAATCACTGTCCTGAAAGTTTGGAACAAGAAGGAAATGATGATCTTCAAAAAATACCTGGACTTCAGGTCTAAGTTCAAATATCCGTGTAAGTACTTTGCCACGAGACAGCCACCTTACCTCCATATAGAAAAGCAATGTGCTGTGAATGCTGTTTATTTCTCCACACAGCACTTTCCACAACTAATGTTTTGCATTTTTTAACTTTACTTGTTTTTTTGTTTTTTGGAGTTTTTTTTGTCATTACTGATTATTTTTCATGTACCCCTGAACACCCAAGCATGTACCCCAGGGGGGATGCGTACCACTACTTGGGAACTGATGGTATAGTCTTTTAGAGTGGGCCCTGGGCACTTAACAGGAAACTTTGTGGACCTTGAACTCCATTTTTTATCCATAAAGCTGGAACTGATTGAAGATATTTTCAACCTCTTAGGCTTTAAGAATCTATGAGGAAATTGTTCCTTCTAAAATCCCCAATCACCTTTTGGCTATTTTTGTTTTCTTAGATATTGGTTCCTTAACTCTTCATAGGCTTCACAGTTCTTCGATACTATTTAAATAATTTAAAAATATCTTGTACACTTTCTCTAGGTTTTCTTTAGTGTAATGTTGCCTGAATGACTTATTCTGTTTTAACTCAAAACAAAACTTACTTTATACTATGTTGGAATAAAAAATTTAAAGAATTTTGTGCAAAGGGAGAGGATGGGGCATTTATTTTTCTCAACTTTTTCTATAAAATATGAAGGGTATATAAAGAGAAATATTCAAGGAACTTAGAATTATATCAAGTTCTTTCTTAACTTCAATTTAACATTTCTGATTCTTAATTTTCTGTGAAATTTTAAAGCAGATATAAATAAGTTTACCTTTTTTCCAAATTTTTGTTCTTACCCTATTTGCTATAAGATAATTTACATTTTTACACACAAACTGGCTGCAATTCAGAAAGAAAATACAATCTATGCTATAATTAAATCATTTTAACGTAGGTTATGGGACGAAAGCCCCACATAAGCTCACTGTTTAATCATTTGGAGAAACCAGACCAATGAGTCCGCAGGAGACTGTGATAGCACCTATGGATGCGAGGCCCAGGTGAGAACAACTTGAATGGTATATCTAGAATCTCATTCCCCTGAAATTTGAAGTGGTTTAGCTACTAATATTTTTCTCTTGTCTGGGATAAATCCGATGCCTCCAGGAATTTCTGATTCAGTTATGTAGTTTTCATTTTCAACGCAATGACCGTGTATTACTCTAGTGTTTTAAGGGGATTAAGTTAAGAATCAGGGCCTTTCTGGTGCCTTCTTTTCTATAATTACTATGATACCACTGAAAACATGCTGACCTCTTGGACAAAGAAACTTGGTATCTGAGTGATAGGGCAAACAATGTTTTTCTGAACTGTTAAAAAAGAAGTTTGATATGTAACACCACACTTGCTTTTGAAACAAGAATATAGGAGTTCCCTGGTGGTGTAGTGGCTTAAGGCTTCAGTGCTGTCAACGCTGTGGCCTGAGTTCGATTCCCAGCCAGGGAGCTACCCACATAAATAAATAAAAAATAAAAGAATTTGAATGACAGAGCCAAATGAAAAATTAATTCCATCAGTATTTGAAATATTAACAAGGGTATCACCACAGATTATAAGATGTTGTGTTCAGAAAGCAAAGAAAATATTGGCAGTGCATACTTAAGTTGTTTATATTTAATTTCTCTTTTTTCTTCCCTTAAACTTGTAGAGAATCAGAAATTTAAAGGCAGCAGAAGTGGAACAGAGAAAGGAAGACTTTTCTCATTCCTCATTAATCAGCTATAAATTAATATAGTTATCAAGTAACTGATTCAGAATATGATAGTTTCTAAGAGCTGTTTTTATAGAAACTGAAATTCTTTACAGAAAAACTAGATTTTAATACTAAAGTTTTACAATGTAATAACCTGATGACCCAGATATCTTTTATTTATTTTGTATTAATATCTTGACTTGTAACTGCTTAGTCTCTTAGGAGATCCAGGAGACATAGTATTAGAAATTAGTATATTTGTGCTGTAATCATCTATATAGTTAATTTGCATAGAATTTGCACACTATTTTATCCTGAAAGTTGTGTTTGGAGTTAAAATTCAACCTAAATTGTACTTTTTGCTTTTTATTGTAGAAAAACTAAAAATCACAGTTTATTAATGTAATACACATAATTTACTCCACTTAATTTATAATTCTTTTATTGTTTTCCCAATTGCACTCAGTTTGCCCTCTATGTTTGAATTCTGCCAGAAAAAAACAAAACAGAAAGACCAGTAGAAAATATAA
The DNA here is from genome assembly GCA_004026885.1 of Lyroderma lyra. Classification (NCBI taxonomy): domain Eukaryota; kingdom Metazoa; phylum Chordata; class Mammalia; order Chiroptera; family Megadermatidae; genus Lyroderma; species Lyroderma lyra. The sequence continues at coordinate 7,544 of PVJL010010849.1, forward strand.
TATTAGTGCAATCTCTTAGCACAGAAAAGATGGGATTGCTGCAAAAAGGAAGCCACAATACATGGTGAACTTGAACAATGCAATCACATTGATATCGCAGGTAAATAACAACATACCAGCCGAGGGCTTTACGTTAGTCATTTTAAATATACAGAGTAATGTCCAGTATCACCCTGAGAAATATGCTTCATAAAGGAAGTTCAAAGCCCAATCACTAAGGAGTTGCAATCTCCATTGCAATTCTCCAATATGTTTCTCTCTGCCAGGGCAATTGGAAGGAAGAATTCAGAAAACATGCTTCAAACGCAGCTCCTATAGTCCCCTCAGCTTTACACCCCTGATTCAGCCTGTAGGTCCACATGTTAATATTGTCTATGCAATAGCACTAAGAAGTTTCTTAAAAATGCTTGAAATATAGATACATTCTATATTTTCATTATCAAAACACACCACTTTAAAGTTTTTAGTTTATGAATTAAATAATCTGTGTATTTGCTGACCTAAAAATATTTTGGAAGTGATTAAAGCTATAATAATTTAGAGGCCAACAGGGGATTTTCAAACCTAAAAGTGAAAGATTAGAAATTAAGGTATCAGAGTTATAATTCTGATTTGTCCTTTAACTTTCAGCAAGGTGTCATCCAAGGCACTTAATCAATTACAGTCTCAATTTTCTCTTTGAAACTGAGAGGGTTGGACTTCAGTTGTTCTAAGGTTTCTTAAATTTAAGTACTGTATTTGATGTGTAGACCATTGAAGAACTCATATTCACGAGAACGGGGGGCAGAACTGAATAGCGTCACCGTATCTGGAGTGGATCAGGGCCCTGAGATCGAGGTCATGCCTGCTTAGGCCAGAAGTTGGGCTGACCCAGTTGGTGTAACGCCGGGTTTCTCCAAAAGTCTGTCTCATCAGTGAGAGCACAACAAGAGCATGTTCCCCTCCCCCAGCAGGGAACGTGAGCTAACTGGCATGCTGGCACTGCCAATGGGAAGCCTCTAGAGCTTCTACACCCTAATCAGAGTGAAGAGAGAGCCCCAGGGAGCCATTCCTCTGGCTTCCCCGACACTCAGACTCTCCACCACTACCTGCTTTGAACCATCCGAACTGACTTTGTTGAGCTTGATTACTGTTTTCTGACATAAAAAGCCCAGGACCTAAGACATCAGTCACCTTCTAGTTTCTCATCCTCCCAAAGGCTCTTTCCTTCATCTTTCCTCACCCATTTTTCTACCTCTGGAAGTTCTGAAAATCTTCCAATGTTGCCTCTGGTCCTCACCTTCCATCAGCAGCAAATCTCCCAGCGTTCTTAGCCTCTTCGGTAAATGCTCTTTTATGTTCTCAGTGTCACAAAACCTGGCTCACTTCCTCTTAACCCTCTCCAACATTTGTCCTTCACTTTGTCTATTGGGCTAGGAAGTGGGGCACGTACATGATTTTCCCTCCCTTACTATGTTCAAATGATGCTTCTTTCCTTCCTTCTAAAGACTCCTCGGGCTCTGAATCTCATGTGTCAAATAATTATTTTTATAACTCTTTTTTTCTTTCTTTCTTATTTTCATTCATTTCTATTGATTCTAGCTCCTAGCTCCAATCATTCCTTTTCTGAAAGAGGAGACTTTGTCCTGCTGTGATGCTTGGCAATTTCAGCATTCATGTAGCTAGTCCTTCCCACCCTCTGGCCTTTCAGTTGCTTAACCTCCCTTCCTCAATGACCTTCTCCATCGACTTTTCTCAGACACTCACTCTCATGGCCATACCCAAGAGTTCGTTACTGCCCATAACTACACAGCAAAACGGCAGCCTCAGATTGGATGCTAATGTGCAGCACCAAATATAAGAGCACCGGTCACCAACAGAATCTTGGTCAACGATAGGTAGGGCTAAGCGCCTTAAGACACTGAAACTTCAAATTGTCCCAAACTACGCCCCTTACCGAAAAAGAGATGAAGCCATTGAGTGTCTTTTGCTTTAAATAGACAGAACCATGCAAAGATGTATTTTAAGACTATTTGTGCCATTTACACCTGTGCTGTTTTAATGTGAACTATAAAATCCATAAGTTTTCTAATACATAGACGTGCACTCTGCGAGCACTGAAAAACAAAACAAAACAAAACAAAAACAAGAGTAAGAACTGTGATGGAAGGAGTAGAAGATTCTTATGATACTAAAAATAAATATATAAATAAATAAAATAGCAACTCCTAGTAAAATCTACTAAAGAAAAGAGTGATTTTTGAATTTAGCTTTTAAAAGCAACTTAAGTGATATTGACGATGTTAGTGTGTTGAAAATGGGACCATGATTATCTAGGTTATTTAAATTTAATTTTTGAGTGCAAATTATTGCCCAAATGCAAGGGATTTTGTTTATCCTAGCAAAAGAGCTCTATTTGCTAATTACAGGCTTGCTGTTAAATTAGGGTCTGTTTCTCTGTAGCAGCAAAGTAATCAGATGAGAATTCCATGCCTCTATTAAACATTTACATTAGAACTGCCTAATTACACCAGAATTTGTTTGGGTAGTCCTGGCAGATGTTCTGAAAGGCTGTGGAAAATGCAGTCACTGTTTCGTAGGAGATTGGCACCACCTATGGCCATCTTGACGTCAATCAGACCAAGACACATCAGTGCACGTGTCCATCAAAAAATGTAACAGGTGATTCTCCATGTAATTCAACACAATGGATTGTCTGAGCACCTGTGAAAAGGTATTTGATTTCCATGAGCCTCAGGAAAATATTGCAAGGATTCACAAAAGAAGCACAGAAAATTTTAAGTTTTCGAAAGTCAGTGTTATGGAAACAGAAACCTATTTAAATTATTATCATCAGAGTTTTACTGTTGAAATAAACTGCATAGGTTTCTTTTGTGCCAACTGACCATACACTTCCCAGATTGGAAAGGAAGAAATGAAATCTCTCTTTTTAGATGACATGATCTTGTATGTAGAAAATGCTAGGGAATCCACTGAAAAAGATTAGAGCAAGGACGTACGAAATGACATCAACATGCAAAAGTCAGTTGTGTTTTATACAGTTGCAATGAACAATTGGGAAATGAAATTTTAAAAAATTCGATTTACAAAGGCATCAAAAAGAATAAAATTCTTAAAAATAAATTTCAAAGTGTTACAAAACATATGATAGGAAAAGTACAATATATTGTAGAAAAAATTGAAGAAGAATTACATAATGAGAACATTTATGTTCATAAATCCAAAAGTTTAATATTCTTTTTTTTTAAACATTTTGTTTATGGTTGGTTACCTGAGTGGGGATCGAACTCAGGCCGCAGTGGTGAGAGCATCGAAGCCTAGCCACTGCACCCCCAAGGAACCCCCTAATGTTCTGAAGATGGCACTACTTCCCAAACTGGCCCAGAAATTGAATATAATTCCTCCAATAAACATAGTTGCTTCTTTGAAGAAATCAACAAGCTGACCCGAAAATACAAATGAAAATGCAAGGTACTCAGATTAGTCAAAACAATTTTGAAAAAGAACAAAGTTGTACTGAATTAAACTCACACTTCAAGAAGTTCAACTCATACTTGTTGGTTTTAATACTTACTACAAAGCTACAGTAATCAAAACAGTGCAGTACTGGCATAAAGGTAATGATTAACGGAATAGAATTCAGAATCCAGAAATAAACTCTAATATTTAAAAAGTTACCACATGGCCCAGTAATTCCACTCCTAGCTATATATCCAAGAGAAATGAAAACGTGTGTCCAAATGAAAACTTGTGCAAAAATATTTATAGAAGTAGTATTCATGATTCTAAAGTGTGGAACTAATGGATGAATAAATAAAATGTATATCCAACAATGAAATATTATTCAGCAATTAAAAAAATAAAGTGTGGATACGTGATAAACATGAATGGCCCTTTAAACCATGATGCTAAGTGAAAGAAGCCAGTCTCAAAGACCACCTATTGTATGATTCCATTCATAAGAAATGTCCAGAATAGGTGAATCCATAGAGACAGAAGGGAGATATGTTGTCACTTTGAGCAGGGACTTTGAGAAGAATGAGCCGTGACTATGAATGAGAATGGTGTTTCTTTGTAGGGAGATAAAAGTGTTTCAACATTGATTGTGTTGACGATTGTACTAGTTTGTGAAGATACTCAAAACCATTGAATTGTACATTTTAAATGGGTGACCTTTAGAGTATGCAAATTACATCTCAATAAAGTTCTTATTTCACATTAAAAATATATATCAGTCTGAAATTGTTGAACAACATAAAAGAGTAAAAGCTATCATCCAATGCCTAATGGAATAACATGTTGGTATCATGTATACAAATGTGTTATGTGTTTTTATGCAAAGTAGGATTGATTCACATAGTGGGGAAATCTGATTTTTTCAAATCGTGCAAAGCAGAAATTGCCACCGGTCTTTTCTGAACAATGCGAGATTCTACACAGCAGCAGGCTTTCTCAGAGTGTTGCTATAATGGGTGAAAAAAGATTCAGAATTGGAGGGAAAAGCCATCACCAAATAAACCACTGAAAGGTTAGACTAGGAGGCACCGTATTTCCAAATGTCAGAGAAGTGCCTGTCCCAGAAAAAGAGTCAGGTGATGGGCAGTCCTCTGCAAACGGTGTAAGAAATAAGGATCAGGAACTTCATCATGCACAGGAGGAAGAAAAAGGAAATGACATTATTTAAAAAATAAATACAGTGATGTGTGGGTAACTTCAGAGGCAGTATCAGGGGTTGACTGGGTCAGGTGCATCGGCAGAAGTAATCTGGACCTGACAGAGAGGTCAGGCCTGCATTGAACCTATAATTGTGAAGCTAAAGAAGCAACTCGGCACAAATGGCTAGTTGTATACAGGACGAGGCCTGGTCCTGACCTGGGCAGGTATGGAGGAGCAGGCTGTGCTGTCACCATGGCCAGTGTTTCCTCAAAGGTGGTGAACAGACCACTGTGGGTAGGTAAGCTAATTTTAGATCATACCAGACTTTAAAAGTTTATTCAATTGCATGCTTTATATATTTATAACTAGTATGTGATATGCAATTTTACTGGTTAAAGAAAGCAGATGTTGATCCATCCGAAAGAGACAGCAGAAATCACAGGCGTGCCCTTGGTGTGACGTGGCCCCTGGCTAAGTCAAAGAGAGTATATCTGAAGGAATGGGATTTGAGAAGCAATGTTTCAAACTGACACTTCCCCAAAGAGGTACTCAATCCCTCAAGGTTCTTTTCTACCAAATCTTTTGCCTTGTGATGCTTAGCTTTGAGGGAAAGCTGCTCTATGGGATATAAAACAGGTTGCATTGAAAACTGTGAACTTGAAATAATCAACTCAGGCAAACATAGGGCTGATTTCCCTACCTATATGTGAAAGGGAGAAATAATTCTAAATTGTAAAAAACAAAACAGAACAAAACAAAAAACTAAGCATGGAGGTTCCCTGGTGGTGTAGTGGCTAAGGCTTTAGCGCTCTCACCGCCACAGCCTGGGTTCGATTCCAGGCCAGGGAAACAACCAAAAAACAAAAACAAAAACAACAACAACAACAAAAACCAACCTAAGTTATACAGGTATTTTGAGTATATTTTGTGACACAAACTTAAAAACAAAGGAATTTCTTCAATAAAAAAGTTATATAATTTTATATTTATTTTCTTTTCTCTTTACCACACAAAAGAGAGTTGTTTGCATATATTAATTCAGTTTCATTGTTCCAAGGGAATAATGTGATGGAGCAGTATTAAAAATTCAATTTGGGAAAGAGTTTCAGTATCCATATTAGTCCCTAAACAACATCTTCACAAGCAACATAGCAAATAGTATTATTTTGTAATGTCTATTATTTTCTCCTTGATTTTCAGTAATTTACAGTATCCTTCCTCTTTCTACTGCTATCATCTACTTATTACTTCCTTTGGAAGAAAATAAAAAGAGGATCAAGGGATATTTCCTGGTAAATGATTTGTAATTATCTTAAAGTTTGTTTGTTTATTGGTTTTTTGGTAATAAAAAATATTCTTACCGTCATAATTGGTTATAATAAAGATAAAACGATAGCATCAAAGTGAGTGACAGTTATATATGGAATTTACTGAAATGCTTTACTGAAGCAGAGAATCAAAACACTACTGTGTCTTATGAAATATGGAATATTAAAAACGAGACTGTGGGGTGTGTGTGTGTGTGTGTGTGTGTGTGTGTGTGTAGAGAGGAAAGCATAATTACTCAATATAAGAAGTGTGAATTATCTTTTATAAATAGAAAGCATTATTATTTCAAATGTTGCCTGTGCCAGGAAGTCATTTATCTCATGTAGGACCTTGGAATACAGCATATGTCTTAGGTGGCCGCAAGACGAGTAGATTTCTGCACCCACCTGCCAGAACCTTCTAAGTTTAAGTAGAAGCCTTAACAGGTTCAGTCACACACACAGTTCAGATGGTCTCAACAACGCGTTGCTCTCTGAAACGGGCTCTCTTGAATGGGCTGCCACTGTGAATGGTGGGCACAAGGCCCATTTCAAGGACAGGATGGGGGAGGAGCTTCCGACTGCCAGATCCGGCTCTCAGGTCTACAGATGTCCTGTCCTCTCAATGACCTTCTCCAACAACACGAAGAGACCCCAGCCATGGGCTTCACGTCTTCTGTGGGCTGCTGTCACCATCCCGAGAGGACGCAGGAGGCAGAAGACCCTGGAGGTGGGGCTCCTGGGCAGATGTGCCGCTGGGGTACCAGGACGGCTGGAATTCCAGGTGAGCTTGCACCTGTGGGGGTGCTTTCTGGGTGTAAAATTGTTCTGCTTAAGGTTTCTGTTGCCTTAGTAAATAGCTGTTTAAAAAATTATCTCTTTTTTTGTTTATAGAAATGAAAATCACTTTTTCAAAATTCTCCCAAAGGCCACACTGTTCCTAATTGGTATATTTAACTCATATACCATATTATTTAATGGAGGAAATTATAACCTGTTAGCATAGAATTCTAAAATGTTAATTAGTTGTCTCTATGCATTTTCTAAGAGCTTTATAGACTTTTTGCACTGGTTTGGAATTAGGGGGAAAAAGTAATGTCTATTTGCTACACTTCAATAATTTTTTCAAATGGAATGCTGAAGTATCTTCCTATGAGTTACTTTGGAACATTAAGAGTGCCTTTCAACATAATTTTTTATCTCTGATATATAAACGGTATATTATGTCTTTAATAGTTGGAGATTTCATTTGAAGCCAGGATTTATTTCATGATTTGGTTTTATTTTCTTTTTCCAACTATATTTTTGTTCATAATGTTTTTCCTCCAATCATTCAAACCCTAATGAATACAGCAGATGATCACAAACAAGGCAACACTAATAAGAAGACATTTTTGTTCAAAACTAGTCAGCTGCTCTTATGAAACCCTCAATCTACATATTGCTCATAAGGTGTTCTTCTAGGCACTTTACACTCAATACCTATAATTTTCAAACAATTGTTGCAGTTAATTATCACAACTTAAAATGAAGAAATCCGGGTGACTTAAGTAAACTTATCAATATCTCACAGTTAGGTAGACTCTGAATTGACATTCACCCCAGCTCTCTCAGTACCTAAAGTACATGACCTCTGGCTCCTAACATGGTTCAATCACTTAACTAGCAAAGGACTCCGCCCAAGTGAGAGGCCAACTTTCAGTCCTACTAATGGGCCACAGAAGTTCCTGAACGCACAAAGGATGGAGCTCTCTGACAAAGCCCAGAGAAGCTCCAGCAGACCTCCAAAGACAAACCTGAAATAAGTTTACCCACTTACAGGTAGGTGGAGAAGGTGCAGCATGGTGGACCAGTACTCTGAGAGGGTCCCAGCTAGGGGACAAGAGGTTTTTGTCTTGGAGATTGTAAATGAAACTCCCAAACCAGAAGCCAGTTGCATCCGCACGAAAACAGAGCCACAATGTCAAGGCACGCGTGAGCACTGCTTTAACCCCACCCAAGTGACCCAGAGAATGCTTACCTCTCACCAGTCTTAAGGATAAGCTTAAGATTGACTTGTCCTGTGAGAAGGTGTAAGAATGTGAAATAAAGATGGAAGTTTCCTCTATGGGCAACTCCCCTTTGTAGGTCATGGCAGACAATGAGAAAAGCAAGGCAGTGATTTCCTGCAGTCTTTACAAGTTGACTCTCAAAGAACATCTTAATTTGGACAATCTCTGCCAAAGTAAAGAAATACATGGTAAAGAAATTATGCTTTCAGGGCATTTAGGATTCAGGCAGTGCTCAATATTGCTGAATAATTAACTCATCCTTTCATTTAAAATTTCATGAATAAACATTTTTATAAAAAGGGAAATTATAAATACTTTTCTATCTCAGCATTCCTTGAATAGATATAGGCACTGCTGTCTGTAACAACAACAAAAAAATTATTCAGTGTCTTTCCTCTTCTAAAGAGAATACCCTGTTTATTAAGTTGCTTCCTGATACAAGTTCATAATTTCAGGGAATCCAATTAAGTTTTCAGACCCCTTGGGGATCCTTTAAAATGTGATAATGCACTATCTTAGAGAATTAATGTTACTTTTCAAATGTTTGTCCTATGAATAAAATGAATATTCCATTTAGTATAGCAAGAGTAGTTTCTTTTACAGCTCTTGTAGGGATAGACATTTTGGGAGCAACAGATATCCGTCCAGTCCATATATACTTACCTTTTTGCTTTGAGGATTCACAAGGAGAACTGTTGCTGCTTCTCTAGGACTGCCATCGCGAGCACTGGCATCCGGAGAGCTTTCCTGGGCTGTTCTGGTAGATGTGTCCACTCCGAGTGTTAAAGGTACATATATTGGCTGAAAATATTAGTGGACAAAGGCATGGTTCATTTACATAGTCCTTCAGCAAAGGGTTAAATAAAATCACTAATAGGGTGATGGAAATAAAAACAAAATTCCAGCTGCTGAATGAGTTAAGAGTCCCAGAGACAAGGTAAACTTAAGATGATACCTGGAATTGGAGAACAGACTTATTTGTTATATAGGTCAAAACCAAGTTTTCATTTCTTATTTTATATTTTCAGTTCCTCTGAGAAAACAAGGCTCAGTTTAAGATCTAATTTTAGTTACAGTAAGACCACAAGGAGAGAGGAACTCCTCAACACACCAATAAAAATTCCGTTAAACTTCAAAATATTCCCCAGCTTAGAAACATTTGAATTCTTTCCTTACGAAGTGGCATCTTTGCCATCTTTGTGCTTTTGGTGAAAATGTTACTGATGCTCATTATTGAAAAAAAAAAAAAAGAAGAAAGAAATGTGCTTCCATGCTGTTGCTAGAATTTCTTTGGTCATTTTAAGGGTCATAATCAGTGAATGTGATTATAAGGGTGTCCAAGGGCTCCATCTGGATGCGGGCACTTAGATGTTCAGGTAACCATACCTGTCACACCTGAACAGAAGGCTCAGGTGCAGAGTCTCTGTCTTCAGAATCCCCTCACCAGGGACCCTGGGTAAAGAGCCTAAAGAACCCAGAGGCTGGAGAGGTTGCATGTGAATGAGGTTACCCTGAGTCTAACTTGGCTGCTCTCTGTGTATTAGAATACAAGCACTGTATATTGGATACGGGATGTTATGTTGATTAGCATATGCATTTACACAAATAATATGCACTAAAAGGACTACAAATTTAGTGGATACATAAGATAACCTTTCTTGCTGCCTCCATACTGTCTAATATAAGAAAATGACAGACTAAAACGGTAAGTAGATGGTGTGGAGTGAGCTAAGGAATGTTTGTGCTGAAAAAGAACCCCATAGCCTATAGTTCATATAGGGACCCCAAGGTTAAAACCTGTCAGAGGAGTAATCTGTTAGTAATGGAAACACAAATGATATATATGTGAATGTACGTAAATGACTTCACATGGATACCCATTTGTGTATTTTTGTGTATGATCACAATTGTCCTTTCATCCCTTTTTATTATATTAACAGCTAGCACTAAGTGCCTACTATGTGTTGAGCCTCAATAATGTTTCCTTAATCTATCATGCCTGTGAAGCAGAGATTATTATTCAAATTTAATAGATGAGGAAACTAAAACTCTGAAGGAACGGTTAAGGATGGCTTTCATCTAAAAAGCATGGATTCAAACCCGATTTGTCTATGTCCAGAAATTCAGATTCTTCAATTTCTCTTTGTTTTTTAAATTAAAATATGGTATTCATACAACAGTTCTAATTGCTAGTGGACACTATGTGCTGATTTGAAGGAGTTACCCACCAAGCCAGAGAAGCCCATGTGTTTAAAAAAAAAAAAAGCCTCATGTGTTCAAAAAAACAGAAAGAAGCTAAATCTTAAGTGTTTTCACAATGGAGGGGAGAGAGAGAGAGAGAGAGAGAGAGGGGATTGGACTATGTGAGGTGACAGGATATGTTAATTAGCTTGACTGGTGATCACTTCACAATGTACACAGACATCAAAACACTGAGTTGTATACCTTAACCCTTTCACTGCATTAATTGACTCCAAGTTTTTTTTTCCAAAATGTGTCAAAAAGCTACAAAAAATAAAAAGTTGATATTTTGACAATGTTATGTATTTACTAATAACATTTTGAACTGCTTTGTATATAAATGACATTTTTATTTTAAATTTTTGTTAGATGGTAATACATTTACTATTATATTAAATTTTAGCAAAAATATTCAAAACATACTAAGTGGCATCAATTAGATTTAAGTATAGATAAATTAGAATTTAATGGTATTAATGACATAAAAATTTATTACAAAATGTTACTCCGTATGGCATACAAAACATCTTTTTTGTTAATTTTTTCATTGTACCTCAATAAAGCTGAAAAACAAAAAAATAAAAGAATGAAGGCAATGGTGGCTGAAATTTCCTTTATAAATGGAAAAATAAAAAGCAGAGAAGGTGGCAGACATTAGGTTGTATAAGGCCAAGGTTTGCATTTTATTCTAAATAGGATAAGAATGTGTTGGCTAAAAGGATGTGATCTAATCGAATAATCTAAACCATTAGATAGTTGCTCTGTCTAGTTTGTAAAGAATGGGAGAAGATTGAAGTTTAGAGGTCATTGCCACATGAGATAACAGACAATCATGGGTTGGCTGGAATTTGAGATGGAAAATAGATCAATTAGAAACATTTTTTAGAAGCAGATTCAACAGGACTTGCTGGTAATAGTTTCAAAGTTAAAAAGAAAATTGTATCAGGTTTTACTAATTATCTATGATACTTAACCCCTCTGGTTTTATTGGCCTGAGATGATGGTCAATGTTTTAGGTAGGTAGGAAATGAGAAGTGATTTTAATGTGGGAGACACCTGGGCACATTTAAAAGGCGGTAACAATGACAGAGCTTCCACTTGCGGAGTTACTGAGAACGTCTTGTTCTCGCCCCATTAACAACTAGCAAGTTGGTCCCATGCCCATGAAGCCAGCCTGATTTACACTATCAAAGCTTTAAAAGACAGGCCTTAATGATTCACGGAGACCCTAAGTAACTGTTTAAACAAAAATCTAAAACTCTTCAAAGAAAAAAAAAGTCCGACAATGTAGCATTTGCAAGTTTAAATATTGTCAAAACAGATTAGACATGTATTACAGAAAAGCATAAAAATATGACCCATGAACAGGAAAAAGAGAAAATTAAATCATGGACAGGTATCTGAGAAGGCAAGAGGAGATATGAGCAGTGGTGAAAGAGTTAGCCTCAGATATAAGGAAGAGTCTTCAATTCTATCAAAAGTGAAGGATATGGCACTGATAACAATTAAAGCCAGTAGGTAGCAGTCAGTTGAGAGAGTTTCTATATGGTGTGTTCTATATTTTTCTATGAATTAGGTCTTTGATGACAATGACTTGAATAATTATTATAGGAATGTGGAGACAAAATGGACTAGGGAGTATTGTACTGTCCGGGAATGTCAACATTCTACTGAAGACTGGAAACATAGAGGCACTGATCTGCAGGTGTAAGGGCATGTCCAGGTGTGGGAAAGGAAATCCGGTGGTTTGTCTAGAGTTGAGACAGGGAACCACAGGTAGGATGGGTCATTCCATTAACCAAAAACCACCCAGATTCCAGGCACATTTCAGGTGGAAAAGAATACAGGGTCTGGCGCAAATAATGCCCCATTTTTATGAGCTGATAATCTATACTGAGATCATAAGCCTGTAATTCTGTGGCATAACATTAACATAACTGCTTTTAAAAGGGCGTTACTTCTGCCAGACCCTGTAGTATGACCCCGTAAGAAAGTTTTAAACGTACCTGGAGGCAAAGAAAGGAGGAGTAGAAAATAGAGTAAGGGGTCAATTCAAAATGGAAAACAAAAAAAAAAAAAAAAGAAAAGAGAGATACTTAAGTAGTAAGAAAATATTTTAGCAATAGTTAAATGTTTAAAGATAATTAAGTATTAAAAACTTAGATGAGTAACAAACAAAAAGCTTCAACCCAAACTATCAGCACATGCTTTTAAGCTTTTCTTGATTATAGATCGTTGTCATTTAACCCTCATCCTTCTATAAATGAAAGTTTCTTTTTGTTCAATGCTTTTTTTTATTATTATTTTTGTTGTTGTTAAACTTACTCGAGTGACATTGGCTAGCAAAAATGACGCAGGTTCCAGGTGTACAATTCTACAGTGCATCGTCTGTGTGTTGCATTCTGTGTCCACCCCCCAGTGTCAGTTCTTTTTTATCACCATATATTTGGCTCCCCTCCCTCCTCTCCCATCCCCTCCCCCCTTTGCCCCCAGGTAACCACTAAACTATTGACTGTGTCCATGAATTTTTGTGTTTCTGTTGCTTTCAGTTTTATATTCCACATAGGAGTGATGTCATACAGTTCTTTGTTTTTTCTGTCTGGCTCATTTCACTTAGCATGATGATCTCTAGGTCCATCCATTTTGTTGCAAATCGCAGTATTTCATCTTTTCTTATAGCTGAGTAATATTGAAAGTTTTAAAAATACAACAAGACTATTCTTAAAAATCTATTACTCTGCAACTAAATTAGAAAGAATATAAATCTAAAATTTTGTTAGTTTAATGCCGTCATGAGATGTATCACTGTCTTACGTGGCCTTTTATATAAATGAGTCCTTTTGCATGTGTCCTATGGGTGCTAAGAAAAATCACACTTGACAATTCATTATTTTTGTAAATATTTTTATGAAACTCAATAACAATCCTTAATACTAAATAACATATTACAAAGTATAATATTATATTTTATATAATTATAAGTATTTAAATACAGCTTCAAATAAGTTCTTTTTTATTCAGTTATTTGGAAAAATAAATGAAGAAAATACATAAATATTTTGCTAAGTTTGAAATTTTGGAAGTTTTCATTATATTTTGTTCTCTTTCAGTCTGACTGATTTATTTTCACATCTGCTTAACCTAACTGAAGTGTAAATCTTACTTCAATGTTAAAAAATTTGTTAAGTATATATTTTCAGCAAAAGTTTTTCTTATCAGCTAATAAAAGGCTGACATCACCATATGTTCAAGTTCATAAATCCTTGTGGAATGATATTTACATGTCTGCATTGCTGATTTGATGATGAAAAAATAGTTTGCATAAGGGCTTCATTAATGCAAAACAAACTTTTATCTTAGCTTCACATTATTTTAATATTGTCTTAAATTGTCTACATTGCATTGTCAGTAAAATTGGCAGGCAAAACAAGATCTGAATACTAAATGACACAGGTACAAACAAAGTCAAAAGCTAATCTTTGAGGGAATCAGAGTCTGCGTGATGAGACAACTGAACAAGAAACATAAACAAGGGGAAAGAATGACAGCATGCTTGGTTTTGTAAGGCCCAAACGTTGCTCACTAAAACGAGAGCATAATTAAAGTGGAATCAGTTTTCAATATGAGATTTTGTAGTAAATTGCTCAATGATCAAATTTAACAACCAAATGACTTGCAGGGGGAAAATAGGACAATTATTCCCATTCCATTCCATTCAAAAACATACAGTTTAAGTTTACTCTGTGCCCAGCACTGTGTTAGGTACAAAAAATACAAGGTAGTTAAGATTCAGCTTCTAATTACCAAACCATTACAGCTATAGGAACTCATGGACTAAGTTTAACCACTTTTTAAAACACACTCATACAAATAATTTTTTTTTTAATTTTGGGCTACAAATCAAAAATGAGAATAAAATTATTTATTCATATTTTTGTGAAAGTAGTCAAACCTGATTATACATTCCTCCAAAATTTACATTGAACTCTGAATGTTCTATATTGTTTTTTCATAGGCATCCAAATCGCAGTTTAGCTTTGTGTTTTATGAACAATTATAATCTTTCTGATTGATGTTCTTATAACAACAGCACCTTGATTATAGTACAATATATGTAAATATTGTCAAACAAATGAAATAAACAATTAATGAATGCTGAATGTTGGTATCATAAAATATTTCCCCTGAGATGTGGATAAAGTGATACGAAATGATTTCATTTTGTAAATGGAAGGCAAATAAAATGATCTCAGATAATAAGTAATTACCTAGAGCCCGGGCATATGCATGAGTGAATAATTTAGCATATCGCACATGCATGGAAGAGGGAAAATTAAATTTATTTCTTTAAAATGGAAAATTCTGGAAAAGCTCACAACTGAAGTAATCTCACTTGTCAAAATCCATATCTTCTGCAATGTGTGAAATGCTCAATATGGATGCCGTAGAAGAGCGATTTGACTCAGGATTTGCTTCTCTATTGGCACTCAGCCATTTTGTCACTCACCCAGTGTGAGTCCTGAATGTTGGATTACAAACAGTAGCGGGAGCCTTCCGTGTACCACCAACTCTTGCATTTACCCAGATTGTCATCTCACTGCTTATGCAAGTGTGACTTGGTTGCGGCCTCGATTAATTCAGGTTCCAGGCCTTGAACAGTGTGTAATACGATCCCATTACCTACTGGTTTCAAACCTGTCTAGAAATCTCCAGTCCTTCATGATAAAGTCTATGATCTTAAAAAAATCTGCATGGCCACTGGGATCTCAACTCAGGTCTCACGCATGTCTCCTCCGTCAGGGCCCCTACGACAGCCTCCGCTTCCCCTTAACGCTGAGCCCAGTGTTTCACAGTCCGCCCACAGGGGGCACTCTTTTCCTCACTCTCCACCCGGAAATGCCTTCCTGTTCTCTGAGTGTGGTTTATCCTGTAGTTCTCTGAGGAGAAAGTATCCCAAGATTGGAGGACCTGTGTTTACCTTATGGAATTCATGCTATTAAGCAAATTCCTAGCCTTCAGATTTAGTTCATTCTTTCAGTCATTAACTCACTTTTTTAATTACCATTGACATTCAATATTATTTTATATTAGTTTCTGGTGAACAGCATAGTGTTTAAACATTTATACAACTTATAAAGTGATCACACCAGTTAGTCTAGTACCCACCTGGCATCATATGTAATTATTACAATATTATTGACTATATTTCCTATGCTGTATTTTATGTCCCCATGACTATTTTGTAACTACCAATTTGTACTTCTTAATTCCTTCACCATCTTCATCCAGCCCCCCCAATCTTCACCCAAACACACCCATCTGGCTACCATCAGTTTCCTATCTGTTTCTGTTTTGCTTATTTTCTTCTGTAGTCAATCATTCACCCATGATTCAATGAATATTTACTGACCACCTATTATCTGTCAGGCATTGTTCTAGACACAGGAGATACAAGAGCAACGTAAAACAAAGTCTCTTTGTCCTGGGGTTTACACTCTTGTAATTAACATAAACAATTGAGACATAAAGATGCGAGATCATTTCAGAAAGTGATAGGTTCTATTAGGAGAATCAGTCATGGGTCAGGGATAAGGCCTCTTGGAAAGTTTCAATGCAGCTAGGTCCTGAAGAATAAAAAGGAAAAGCCGTGTCAAACTCAAAAGAAAGAGCAGTGTAGAGGCCTGAGATGAGCATGAGCTTGGCGTGTCCTTGGGACAATGGAAGGATCAGGTGCCTGGAAAATGGTGAACAATGAGTATCATGGGTAATAAGAACTGAGCAAATCTTGTCGCGTATTGCAGATCATAGTTTGAAAGTCTGGATTTGATTTTAAATCCTGAAGGAAGCCACCGGAGAATTTGGTGCAGAGGAGGGCAATATTCTAATTGATGCTTTAAAAAACAATTACACTGCTACTAATGAAATGGAGGAGGAGTAAGAATAGAAGCAGAAATGAAGGCTAGACTTAAGGGTAAGAGGCGTCATTGGTAGGATTTGGGATATAATTTGGGAAGCAGAGATCTAGAGTCTTCTGATAGTTTAGATGTAGAAGGTGAAAGAAAAAAATCAGTAAATACTGAATGAAATTAATTCTTTTATTTTATTGTAAGAATAACAACAATAAAAAAAGCCAGCTTTAGATTATATCATGGTTTTTAAATCTTGGAACTGTTGACATTTGATCCAGATAATTTTTGTTGTGGGGGACCACCCTACACTTATGAGAATGTTTAGCAGCATCCCTGGCCCCAGTCCACTAGATACCAGTAGCAACTCTTGATTTTGACAACCAACAATGTCTCCAAACATTACCAAGTGTCCCCAGAGGATAAAATCTTCCCTGATTGAGAACACCTGAATTAGATATATAAAATCTAGCTTCCTTTATAATAATATTACAAATATTGGGCTATCCTTATCAAGACAAGTAAGAATATTTTCTATTCTTAAAACTTTCAAGTAAAACAACTGTATTTTCTAGATTGTTTCAGCTTTTTTTGTGAATATTTTCAGATGTATCATTCATCAATTAATATTTATTTTAATATTTATAGCAGGAAATCTGGAGTCAATAGCTTTATGGTATATCCTGCCTATACCATTCACTGGCAGGGGTACACAGAGTAGATGGCAATACTTAGATTTCTTCCTTTTCTTTTTCATATAAATCTTTTACACCTCATGGCTTATGGTCCCCCAAATTTGTTATCCAGTCCACTCCTACCCATCTCTTTTCTTCTACTGTTCCCATCCCATCTGCAACATAAAATTCAAAACAATCAATATGATAGGCAAAATGAAAATGAAATGGGCAGGGAAGACTACCCTACAGTTGATGGAAAAATGGCAAAAATATAAAGGATGATAATCGATTAACATATAATTTCTGGTCCCAGAGTGTGTGATTTTTGTCACACTGTTTTCTTCCTTCCTAAAATTATTCTGATGTTTTAAGATTTACCTCTTGTTGGTCAAATCAAGGATGGAATGGTACATTTGTCCACTATGACCCTAAAATTTTCTTTTGTCTTGTTTCATTTTCCTGGTCAGTCTCCACTGCTCTCACCAGCCTCAGGATAATTAGCATCTGTTCAATCATTTCGGGTCCCGTTTACAAATCCTCCGTGATTGATGGGCTATACAGTGTTAATGCAGGTTAAATTACTACTACAATTATACCTAAATTATATTAACAACATTTACTATAATGAAACTCATTTAATTCAACTATTTCTTCTACTCAAAATATCCATCTTGTGTTGCACATCTACTGTCTCCACCTTCATGCCATGATACTTATATGCTCTTCCTTAGCTAAACCTCCTCTCCTCTCTACGTAACACAATTGTGTTCCTGATTAAGGCTCATTTCAAGTGTTTTCAATGAAGACTTCTTACTCTTTTAATTCATAGTAATCCCTCTATTCTAACAAGTGAAGCATTCATAATTTATACTATACAAGATGTCACTTGACTAGAAATTATTTTGTATGAATTACTAATTTTTTCTACTTTATAAGCCTCATTTCCCCAATATGATTGGGAGATCATCAATCAATGAAGCTTGCTAAAGTGTAATTAAAGAAGATTTCTCTTAATCATCATAAATGATAAATGAAATGTCGTTCTGATATCTTTCTTAGAAAAAATATGTCTGTCCCCTAGTGCCTAGCACTTGAGTGGGTACATACTAAATATCAAATAAATATGTGTTGACTTAATATGGCAAATGCTTAAAAAATTTTGTTAAATATTTTTAATAAGAAATGAGAGAATAATACACCTTCCTAAAGATCACATTTGACTGTAATATATGAACTGTGTATGTGAGTTATTAGGAAGAAGAGCTCTATATAATTTTTAAATACATAACATTTAATTGATGCTAAAGACTTTCTTCCTAATCTGGGGAAATGAAATTGTTCAGATAGAATTTAAGCAGTGGCTTTCAAACTTTAGCGTGAATCAGACTCTCCTGGAGAGGTTGTTAAACAAATTGCTGAGCCCATCCCCAGAGTTTCTGATTCAATAGGCCCAAAGTGGGACCCAATAATTTGCATTTCTAGCAAGTTGTCTGTTGATGCACACGCTGCAGTCCTAGAAACATACTTTGAGAACCGCTGTGTAAAACATTCTCTCCCCTAAGGAGAAAAGCCAGCTACTTCAGTTACACCACCACGTTTCAAGAAGTGTAATGGAGGAAGGCCGAACAGTCTAAGGAGATAATATTCATGATTATTTTTATTAAGACAAGATATTCTATCAAGGGGAGGCTAATTTTCTCAGAAATGGGGTGAGAGCAGGCTGTTTTCACTGGCGAGGGAGTATTAGAGTGACCCAGCGGCCTCAGCTTCAACTAGTCTACCCAGATGTCCCCATTCCAAGTCTCAGGGTCACACACTTCCCCATTGATAATCCTCACGTTTACCTGAAAAACTTGACAAGACTGTGAATCCAACTTATGTTGTACTTTTGCAACCTAATGTCGTGTGTTTGTGTTCAGTAAAATTTTCCTAGTGGCTTCCTAAATAGAAGACTCTTCTAGGGTTACTTTAGAAGCTTTTTGGTGCTCGCTTCAGCAGCGCATATACTATAGAAGCTCTTTGGTACTCTGACCATGACTTGACCTGAGAGTTTATAGACTTGAGATGGTCATTGTTTTTGTAAAATCTCCAGTGCAGTCAGAAAAACCCATCCCATGTAACCAGCCATGTGTTGGAGCTGGCTCATACCAGCTAGCAGAAACGAATGTGTGCATCTCTTCCCAACTCCACGTTCAGTGACACCACACTCACAGCTTGATATTGGCCATGGTGGGAATATTGACACCAAGAAAACTTGGCTATGACTACAAGTAATTTTTTTTTTTGAGAATTGTTAAACATGTAATAGCTCAACACTAATTCCACGTCACTGTTTTTGTAGTTAACATTACTATAATAAGATTCACTTCAGAAACCCATGGTCCCTAAGACACTTGCTGAGAAGGCATTTCATCATAGTCAACCGTAGGTCATAATTCTACAGGATCGTATGACTAGCATCCCATTTCTCAGAGCGAAGGAGCCAGAGATTACGCTCAAGCTCTGAGACGAGAGCAAGCCGACTCCCAAATCCCACCTCTGAGGGTCCATCTTCTGGACCCTCATGACAAAAACTTCTATATTACTCAGTGTCTACTTAGGAAACAGAATTTGAAGCCATTATTTTAACAGAGAATTTTACATGATGAATTGCTAACTTGACATGCAGGACTGCTAACTAGGTAACAAAATGCAAAGAAAGAAAGAAAGAAAGAAAGAAAGAAAGAAAGAAAGAAAGAAAGAAAGAAAGAAAGAAAGAAAGAAAGAAAGGTATAATAATATATTGTCATATTATATTAGGTATATTATAGATCCTTTCCTACATATAAAAAAGTATCTAGTCCTAGAGGGAAAGGTAAATCAAGGAGGAAGTTGGAATCATTATCTCTTAGAAACTCACCAATCTGAAACTCAGATCTTTGGGAGCGGGTAGATTCTGTGTGGATAGTTCTGGTGTTTCTGAGCTTGGAGGAAGGGATCTGATTCAGGGCCCCTAAGGACTAAGGAGAGGATGGTGCTGGGTTGACACTGGTGTCTACATCAGCATGCCCCAGAAGAACAAGGACAAAGCCTAAGTGAAGAGGAAATAGGTACTAGAACAAAAGGGTTCCAAAAACATGGGGAAAATTTCCCTGAAAATTAATTCCAGGATATTAAACAAAGAATACCATGCAACAGTGAGTTCGACAAAAAATATTGATTTGGAGCACTAAGTAGCAATTTTGGATTTAATGTGTTATGCACTTGAAAATTTACATGACTATATGACTAAAACTTGGACTCAGGGATGGTCTACCTTTAAAGATGTGATGCGAAGACTTTCCTGACATAATAGGATGGAATGCAAAGGTGTTGGCAATGTACCACACGTCGTATTCTTTACATAGAATACCCCTCTGTCCTTTATTACTACTTCCCCTGGAATCCAGTGATATCACTTCATCAACAAAGTTTTTCCTTGTCATCTGAATGTATCTTTTATGGTTTGACCACACTGGAAATTAATAATGATGATAATTATTTAATATTTCTCCACCCACCATTAGTCTGTTTATGAGAGCAGGGGTCATTTCTGTATTGTTAATGTCATCGCCTCAGTAGATGGTCAGTGTATACCTGTAGGATGAATGAATAGATATCACATAAAGTCCCTGACACAAGTAGTTAAGCAATAAATGATAGTTATTATTATATTCTGTAATTCATATTTTGCATTATAATTTACAATGAAGTCTTTAATAAAAGTCTGCTATAATGTTATTTTATGCAGCGACCTTTTTTGTCCCACAGACCTTAGAGACTATAGCATAAAAATCAAAGGGCAGATTTTATTATTTCACCAGATGAATGTGTTGGGTCTTATTTACATATAGATTTTATAGATGTGAGAGTTTTTGGAGTAGAAAGTTTTCCTGTTGTTCTATAGTAGAAAAAAATGCTGATATTCTCTTTGGTTTACACTCAGAGTTTAATACTTTTTGAACAATTCACTTTTGACTGTAAGCATAAACATTAATTAAAACTTGGTGAATGATTTACTTAACATTGTTGGGCGTCCTTCCTGTCTGTATGGCCAGCAAACTTACCATTGAGAGTTCAGGGTCATGACCTAAAGCATTCAGGTGGCCGAGAGTCATCTTTCCTTCACAGGGGACTTCTTCTCCCAGGTCCCTGGTCACAGGCAGGCCATTGTCACTTTGTACCTATGAGAGCTCACCTGGCGTCCACTTTGCAAGAGCAGATGTGACTGTTCTTGTAAGACTATCTCCATCAGAATCCTTGACTCCTGCTTTACAAAGGGCTCATACAAAGGAAATTCCACTAGAAGGTTTAATTCCCTCCGTGGCAAAGCTGAGATGATGCCCCTAATAAGAACTGAGGAAATGGTGTGAGCATCTTTAAAAGTATTAGAGTTTCTGACATATGCAGCATTACTGAAAAGAAAGGAAGCACATATTCCAAGTGTTACTGGATTGTTTTTCTCACAAAAGTCATAGAAATCTTAGAAAATTTAGAAAATACAGGTAAACATAATGACACTACCTACTGATAACCACTGTCACTAGTGGTTTTTGGTACAGATCTGTCCAGACCCCTTTGAAGTGTGTGTGTGTGTGCGTGTGTGTGTGTAAATTTATGATCTAGATAAATCTTTAGTTCTTTTTTACTTTATGAATATGTAATGAATGTAAAATACAACTATACCATAATGCTTTATGAACATCTTTATGTTATTTTATATTATCCTACAATATAATTTTATTGATTATGTAATATTCTATTTTATGGAAACAAAATATCCCTCTTGTTAGAAAATTTACATACTAACCTTATTGTTTAACACTGTATAGTGTTGCTTTGTACTTTATACATATAAAGCTCTAGTATTCTTTTATATATATATTTGCATACATGATTGATGATTTTATCAATACATTTTTAAAAGTGCAATTTTTTAGTAAGTATATATATGCAAATCTTCAAAGATAAGATAGTAACGCATATTGCCAAACCAATATCCACGATTTTTGCACCAGTTGTTACTTTTAGTTGTGAATATGAATGATGGATGTGTTTCCTTGTGCCCTCTCAGACACCAATTATTTAATTAAACTTTAAATGCATTGTGTTGCATTGGTGCCAAAATAGAATCTGACGCCCCATGGCTTTGCTCTTTGAAAAAGTAGTCTGTTTGGGTAACACTGCCCCATCTGTTCTGAGGTGGAGTTTAATTTTTTGGAGCCACTGACAGAGGTCCCAAGGGACTTTCTCTCCATGGATGCCTTTCTTTCCCTTGGTCTCAATTTGCCTGGGGATACAGAGCTGCTAAATTTCTCTACTTAATTGCTCATGCATATTCAATGCTTACAATGTGCTTTATATTTATATAATTTAATGGTCACAGTTACCTTATAACAACTACTATTAGTCCCAATTTCCCAAATAGTTGCAATTATCCCCAATTTTCAAAATAGCTGCAATTATCCCCAATTTATAAAAAGGAAAACTGAGGCACCATGAAGTTAAATAAATTATAACTTGTACGTCTGCAACTTGCAAGTGATGAAACTCAGATGCAAGTGAAGCTGGTCCAACCCAGAGTGTCCACTCGTCACCACTCCCTTTGTTACGTGGCTGCAGAAAAGAGGGATGATGAGTAGGAATTTATATTTCTGTCTGACATGTGTATTTATGTAAATGAAAAAATACAAACTTCTTTGACTAGTCAAAGGCACGTACCATACTCCTGCTATGCAAATCAAATTACGACAACAATAGAATGAATGGTCAGTTGGACTGAGACTAGGGATGCTCAGGGAGGACTTAATGAATGAGAGCAGCTTGCATATTGAACATTCGTTATGCAAATCAGGCTTGAATAATGAATGAGCTTACCAGGCAGGTATGATGTGCTGTGCAGAGACTGGCAGAGGCTTGCCAAGTGGAGGAGCAGCTGAGCAAAAGCACGAAGCAGCACGATGCAGCCATCGTGACAGCACGCGCCCGGACCCTGACTTTGTGGGGAGCAGCTCTCAAGCTGTTTGCTTTGCTTCTCTTCTTCTGGTTGGAAAGTGGGACTTCTGCTTCCTAAGCATAGTTTCAAAAGGCTGGGCAGAGGTTCCCTCTGATGTGTGTCTATTCCTTTATCAAAAATTCCCAGGAAAGGATGGCAGATTGCTCTAGACAGGTGTCTGCTGAGTGAATGAATGTGTAGTTGCATTCAAACATGCATGTAGGAATTGACAGGTTAAATTTAAAAAAAAGAAGAAGAAGAAGAAGAAGAAAAGAAAAAATGGAGAATTAAAACAGCTCTTCTTGATTTGGTTTGGAGACAGCTAAAGAGACATATTCTACTTTCTCTAAATGTTTTTGTGGTTCTTGATTATAAAAATTTCTTCTAAATATGCTGACATTTTTATTCAATCAGCTAGAATTCTCATCAGAAACACAATCATGAATTAATATAAATGCCTCAAATGTCCACTCCTGCAGTTAAATGTAGCTCATTAAAATAGAAATATTAATAACCTTTTTTATCTTTCTGATGGCAACCATACTCTTTCCTATGCCTGGAGCTCAGGTTGAACTAATTTGCACTGAATTTATTGAGACATAAAACTTACAGCAGCCAGTATTATATTGCAACTTGTGAGTTCTGAAGTGTGAGTAGTGGGGAAACACTCTTAATTTCACATGTATACGCCTGGTGACAGACAGATTCAAATATAACAAATATGGAACAAATGGCATCTCTGTTTGCCCTAACTCCAGCTCGTGTCTGAAAGCATCATTGCTGTAAGAACAGATTTTATCATAGCCCAAAATAACCAAGACTTTTCAAAAAATATTCAATTAACCTGAAAAAAAGGTGAATTGCTTTCTGCTGTCTTATTAGCAATCAATGGTAATAAAGACTGTGAAAGTGCCTTAGCGAATCCTTAATTATCGTTGTGAGATCCTCTGAGAACAAATGAAAGAGAGGCTTATAGAAAGGAGAGTTAATTAACTTGTCCTAAGGACTATACCCAGCCAATTAAAGTATAAATAAAATATTGTTAGCTCACCATAGCTTTGATATATGATAGATAATTTACACAAGAGGAAGACATAAGCAATAAAAAATAATTTTAAAGTCATTTACCTTACGTTCCCTGGTTCAGATATGTCCTCTAGTTTGAAAATTTTTCTTTGTTTTCCCCTTAAATTATTCTTCCTTGGCAGATTGCCAAATGGCTCAAACTAACCCCCTGGAATGCACAGACGAGGTCTCTGACCTTGAAAAGATGCTCAGGGAAAACAGGATCATTATGCTGATTATTTGCAAGTCTGAAATCATCACAAATTACTGGATATGTATCCCTGTAGACATTTTAATTTTCCAACTCAGTCCTAACCTTCCTAGAAGAAGGAAACCTCAGCCAAGTTCTTCTTAACATTTTTAAAGTCCTTAAACCAACAATTCATGTGTATATTTTTAGTTACCCACGTCTAGAGAATTATTTTAGAGAACTACTATGTAAAAAGAAGGGGTTGTCACCCCAAATATTGTCTGTGACACGGATGTGGATTAAGGGCATATGCTTCAGGGAAAACTGGGAAGGACATAGTACATTAGTGCTTGCTTATGCCTTGTAATATGATGCATTATATTTTGTCTTGTTGTCTTTGATCTTGTCACAGGGAAGAGCTTAACTGAACTGTATTGCATTTAAAAATTATCTGCTTGTCCTAGACCGTGTGATTTGAATATGGATTGTACATTATTGCCAAAGATTAGATTGTGTCTCAATGTGCGCACGTGGCGATGACTCTAAGCAATAATGAGTACTGTGTCCATTAACACTGCTGTCTAGAACACTGTAATGCATTTCAGCTTCCTTGGCACTCACCTCCACAGTGTTTACGTATTCGATCAGGGCTCAGTGCTAACCATACCCTACTCCACGGCCTAAGTCTCACTTGATGACTTGGTACATGAACTGGATAATTAAATCTTTCTCAAAAGACATGCAACCACTCACCATCTTTATAGCAGCGTGGTACAATACCAAATGGAATGATACTTAATTTATAATTTCTAGTGCAGGACAAGAGGAGAGGGGGTGGTAGAGAAGGTAGGTATTAAATATGTGGTGATGGAAGGAGACCTGACTCGGAGGGGTGAGCACACGATGCAATGCTTAGATGATATGGTATAGAATTGTGCACCTGGAACCCATGAAATTTTACTAACTGATGTCACTCCAACAAATTTAATAAATAAAATTTTTAAAATTCTCAGGAAATGAGAAATAAAAATATAATAATTTTAGAAAACCTTTTATATTTGCAAGAGTTTACAGAGATTGTGGTCCTGATTTCTACATGTAACTAAAAGGCAAAAAAGACTGGAGACTGCTTTTCTGAACGTGACAATAAGAGTAATCCAGAAAGGGTCCAAAATCACAGTAAGCCATGTTGGCATCACCAGCATCAAATTTTGCCTCCTGGTGTAAAAAAACTAGAAAAACGTTTGGACACATTATACAAAACAGCTGATTTTACTGGATAACACGCAGTGCAGAACTGCATTCCCTGAGAAAATTAAAATACGCAAAGAAGCTTATAAATTGCCCTGAGGTTTTTCATGGAGGCACTTCCAGAATAAGAGTATAACAGCAGACCATAACGATTTTGTTGGATTAGAGATACAGAAGTCGCATCCTGATGAGGCCCTAGCAGCTGAAATTTTAAGGGTGAGAGTATTGGAGAGGAGGGAGCTATATAAAGAGATCTAAAAATTTGTATAGACTGCCTCTTGAGTCTGTTGCTGAATGTTCATTATGTTCATGCAGCATCAATAAATACCCCGAAGCCAGGCAAAGGCACGCTCTTTGTTATAAGATAAACAATTCCCAGAGATCACCCAGAGCTCTAAGACGTTTGAGTTACAGCTGGCCTTAGTGGAGATGCCTCATTGAACAGGGTGTTCAGTAGAAACATCAGGAGGATCATGTCTTAGCAATAAGCTTAGTCTATGCCTTCTATAAACCTAGTCCAGACCCGCCTAGGAAGCTCTAAAAAGAAGCTTCTGAGGACCCAGCTGCTCTACCAAAACTTGACTATCAAAACAAACTTTAACATTTTTAAAGAAAGAC
Source organism: Lyroderma lyra (assembly GCA_004026885.1). Classification (NCBI taxonomy): domain Eukaryota; kingdom Metazoa; phylum Chordata; class Mammalia; order Chiroptera; family Megadermatidae; genus Lyroderma; species Lyroderma lyra. The sequence goes on from PVJL010010849.1 coordinate 33,519, forward strand.
CAAACACTCCAGACAAAATGATCAGATTTTAGGTATGTTGCTTAATTTCCAAATATTTGAGGTTATTTCAGCTATCTTTCTGTTACTGGTTTCTAGTTGAATTCTGTTGTGATCTGAAACATATTTTGCATGATTTCTATTGTTTAAATGTGTCATGTGCTTTTTGTGGTCAAGAATGAAGTCCATTTTAACATTCCATGCAAGCTTGAGAAAACTGTTTATTCTGCTATTTTTCAAGGCAGTTGTGTATTGATGTCAATAAGATCCAGTTGATTGATAGTGTTTGCAGGTCAATCATATCTTTAAATATTACTTGTGGGCTTTATCTATCAATAAACACTGAAAGTGTTTATTGAAACCTCTAATTGGAATACTGGAATATTTCGTCTTGTACTCCTACCCATTGTTGCCTTACGTATCTTTTGACAATCTGGTGTTGGGTGCATTTAAGATTGTTTGTTCTGCTTTTTCTTATGTAAAGACAAAGTGATGACTTCCAAGATCTTCACATATAAGATCAGAGACCAATAGTCCATTTATTTTAACTTTTAACAATCCTTTTATCCCTAGAATCTAGGTATTCAGTAACTATCTCTTGTGATCTCAAATAGAGTAACATTAATATTTATATCGAATTACAGTTCTATGAGCATCCCTCTTATCCCTTCCATGTGTGTAAGCACATAAGTTATTTGAAATTCTCTGAGCTCCCAGACTGATATGTCAAAGTCACCTCGGTACTCCTGTGTTCTCCCTCTCCTCTATGTCACACTGATTCACTTTGTTGACAGTCAGTGTTAGAAATCCCTCTGCTAGCACAGATGACCTTGCCCATTGTGAAAGGGCCAGTGTTCATTCTCAGTTGTGTTGTTACCTGATATTTCTGAAGTGTCCTGTACTTAGAATACCAGAGAAATATTGAGGTTCGGGAGACTGAAAGAAGACTGGTATGGCTGTGCCATAAAAACCAAGCTGCTGTATAGCCCAGATTAGACTAGATAGAGAGACACAATCTTGCAGAACATGTTAAAGAATCTCATGAGGATGCTCTCGAAAGGTTTTAAGTTTGCAATGAAACTTTCTAATGGGCATATAGTCAAACTCGCCTAGCTGGCAAAGGCCATACAGGTTTTTAATTCAAGGCCCCCTTGTTTTCTAAACTGCATTTTCTTTCCGCAGGGAAGATCCACACATGTACAGTGCACTACTCACAAACCTAGTTATAACAGAGGTGGTGCATTTTGAAAGGACAATTACTGTGCAACTCCGACTCTTCTGTTAATTGTGACTCCTTTCAGTTCTCTTCAGCTCATAGAGAGACCAGACTTAGCAGTGTTTGGGCATAAAATTAAAAATGCATGGCTCGAAAACACGTTTCCCCCAAAGGTCTTTGTATGTTGCATTCACCTGAGGGGAAGGCGCTCCATGCACAGATTGTATCTCCTTCTATAACACCCACGTGTCACGCTTGGCCTCTCATACTGCGTCAGGATGACTCAGAAACAGTCACACTTACCGTACCCGCGTCGATGCAGAAGCTGCCTGCGCTGAACATTCAGAGACATTTCAGGCAGATGTTATCAGACATTTTCTTGTCACAGTTTCCTCAGTAAATTTACATAGAGCGACCATTGCCACTGGAAATGAGCTGCAATCAACAGAGACACAATTTGTGGTTGTCATTGACACCTGGGAATACAGGTGCATCAAGGAAGAAGATTGCCTTACCTGCACTAAAATCCCTGTTGTTCCAACAATGTTTCTCCATTTAGTCTGATATATAAAGCAGATTAAGTGTGTATATTTGTGCATATGTATACTTTATATGTTAGATTCAACTATATGTACTATATATATATATATATATATATATATATATATATATAACCTAATATATGCGCTTTTCAGTTTCTCACATTAAAAGTTTCTCTTTCTGTATCTCTCTCTCTCTCTCTTTCTCTCTCTCTCTCTCTGTGTGTATGTGTGTGTGTGTGTGTATATATATATATATATATATATATATATATATATATATATATCCAACATTGATGTCCTCCAAACCCTCTCTAAATGGCAAATTATCTCTTTCCTTCCTTTTTTCCATCAAAAAAGGTAGGGTGAAACTTTCACTTCTGGTTAGTTTTTAAAGGGTCACAAGAGGCCATATCTCTTACTATAATAATAATAATGAAAAATAGATAAGATTAAAAAGTCATAGTTTTTAAAACACCATTAGAAATCTGAAGATACATTAACATTTTAAATAAACTAAACTCCAGAGAAAAGTGAGCAATTCTTAGGAAACAAGACACTGCTGCTTGCTTTTCTGCCTGGGGACAGAGTGGACAGAGAATAAAACCTTCTGACCTACGGACTTCCATAGGCAAAGGATGCTCCGTAGGTAGGGAAAAACACCCCAATTTCTAGAGGAACATGTAGGATGACATGAAGGATTGTATTACAAAAAGCTTTAGAAACAAAGTATTTCTTTGATCATCCACAAATTCTTTCCCAAAAGGGCTCCACATACGAGAGTGGACCTCCCCCCAAACTGGACTTACCTTCTGGAGGGCGGGCCCCTTGTAGTAGAGGCTCCCCCACTAGTGAGTGTCCTAGGAGCCCGTCTGCATCCGGGTACCTGCTGGTGGTGCTGTGAGAGGCTGCGTTTGGCTTCAGTGAATTTTTTTGGAGATTCTTTCAATGCATTTGGCCATTTCAAACAATGTGCAGCATGACGACACACCGGCCTGAGTGTTCAGGAGTTTTTAACCAAAAACAGCATGACCCCATGCCCTGCACGCCTTATTCATCTGATCTCATCCTGAGTGACTGATTTTTCTTTTCCTAAATGAAAAAAGTTCTCAAAAAGAAACGTTTTGCCAGTGTGGAAGAGGTGAACAAAAACTGGCAGAAGCACTAATGGGCATCAAAATTGACGAGTTCAAAACTGTTTTGAGCAGTGGAAAAAGTGTCTCAATAGGTGTACTGCATCAAACAGAGAGTACTCTGAAGGTGACAGAAGTTTAAACATGTAACAATAAATTCATAATTTTTCATAAATAAATTCCAGTTTTGGGGTACCCCTCCCTTCCCTTGGACATGGAAACATGGTACGTGCTGGCCGAAGCAAGAAGTCATGGTGCCTCTTCCTGAGGTACATCATACAGGTCAGAAGGTGGTTTGAGAACCCACCAGGAGCCCAGAGAGCTGCCTGCAAATCACAGAAGGGTCTTGAGAGTCTCACAGTCCTTAGATCCCAAGTCCTTCCGAAGTGCAGAATCCTGATCTTACCTCCAAAACCCACGAGGCCAGGAGTGTACTCAGATGAGCACAAGCTCAGGACAAACCCAGTTCCATACCAGCTTAGATCAGGTCTCACAGAGAAAGATTTATGTTCTGTTCTGAAATTAAGTATCATTGCTTTCTTACCTCCTACTTTTATATATACAGACATACATACATATATACATATGTGTGTGTGTGTATGTGTGTGTGTGTATATATATGTGTATATATGTATATATATATGTATATATATATACATATATATATGATTCAGCAAATAAGACATTACATAACATGTTAAAATAAAACAAGACACAAAAATCAGAAAACTATGATTAAAAACAAAGGCAAATATTGTTCCAAAGAGTTGAACCAAGTGTTGGTTTTTACAGAAAAGGACATTAAAGTGACTACTTCAAAGTATGTTAAAGAAAAATGTTACACTAATAGGAAGTAATTAGTAGAAATTTTGCCAGAAAAAAATACAGTACTGGAAAAGACAATATCTGAAATGAGGAATTTATCCAATGGACTTAACAACAGCATGGACACAGAAAAAAAAACAGCAAACCTAAAGACAAATTACCCAAAGACATCAAAATAAAAGCAAAGAGGAAAGCTCAATGACTGCAAAGAAATAGCAGAAACAGAGATATGTAATATACTATCATGTGGCCTATCACTCTTGAAATGTAATTCCTAATAGAAGAGGATCTAGAAAAGAATGCAGAATTATCTAAAAATAATGACCAAGAATTTTCCAAAATTGGTGAAGGGTATTAATAAATATACTCAAAAAGCTTAGTGAAACAAAAGCAGAATAAATATACAGAAAATCATGCCTTGACAAATCAAACTAAGGAGGAATTTTGAAAGAACTCACCAAAACAGGATTTCTAAAATTTCAGAATGAGGAGCTTTAAAAGTTCTCTTCCCAAAAAACAATGATAAAAGAAAAATATTTTTAAGTGAAAAATCAACCATTCCAGGGCTGTGAAAAAGGCAGAAGAAATATAACAATTGGAGAAGTATTTATTCAAGAACAGCTACTGAACTTCTCTAAGTAGAACAGGCTCTGTGGTGGGATGCGCGGGAGGCAGCTCCCATTCCTCCTGAGCTCTGTGGTTGAACTAGTTGTGAGACCAGACAGTTCTGCTGCTTAAATCAAAGAGAAGTGAGGAAAAACTACCTACCCAAGGATGTTGCCAAAACCAATAACAATTTTCATGGCAAACAACTGAGGAAGGTCAGCACTGCAGCTGCCTGAAGCTCCAATATTGACTGGTTAAGGCAAGGGACTCATCTGTCAGAAATGTAATAGGGACCTTGGGGAAATGGGGCTGCTATTGGGAGACTTGATAAGCTTCTGGCTATTCCTGGTGGGTTGGAATGCTATGTGCATGCCAGGAGAGACCAGAGAAGGACCCAGCTACCTGCCTACCCTGACCTGAGCATGAGGCCTTGCATAAGCAGCAAGTAAACGCTGGGGCAGACTTGTAAACCGCCTGAACTTTCAATGAGTTCCTTAGTCCAACCCAGGGCCCTAAGTGAAGGGTGGAATTCTTACAGGTTCAAGGTGCGTAAGTGAAAACTGATGAATCTTTGGCTAACCACTAAGCTATATTAACCAATTTCTCTGAAATCTTGATTTCTCTGAAATCCGGAAGTTAAAAGTGTTTAGAGAAATAAAATTTTAGCCTAGTCTTAAAGTATTTCCCAAGGTATTTATTTATTAGTAACAATAAGAAAACTAGTTATTGTGAAATGGAGAAACCCAGCGGACACCTCCTCATCACTAGTGAGTCACATCAACATCACGAACCATCTGCTATGATGTATTGAGCAGGGAAAACATCATTTCTATGATACTATTGCCAAAATGTAACCAATACTCAGTCTAGTTATGAGAAAACATCGACAAATCTAAATTGAGAAGAAGTTATATAAAGTATCCGACCAGTAACACAAAAAGTGTCAAGGTCATAAAAGACAAGGAAAGAATGAGGAACTGTAATGACAGATTGAAGGGGACTGAATGGACACAACAATTCAATGCATTCTGGGATCCTGTCAGGAACAGAAACAAAGGATATTGGAGTTAAAACTGATTAAATGTGTATAATGCTTATAGCATAGTTAATAATAATATTGTATCAACATTAATGTCTTAGTTTTGATCATTGGACTATGGTATATGAGTGAATAACACCAGAGGAAACTGGGTGAATGTTACATACAGACAATGTTTATACTATTTTGCAACTTTGATAAGTCTATAATTATTTTTAAATGAAATTGAAAATATAAAAGACAGATTTTTTAACCCTAACACAGAAAACTATATAATAAATTAAATGAAAATAAGAAATTTCCAAAGTAGAACTTGTTTATTATTACTTAAAAAAAAAACACACATGCAGACATGTATGACCATGGTACCGCCACATGGTAGAATATTATTCAGCTCTGAAAAAAAAATGACCTATCAAGCTATGAAAAGATATGGAGGAAACTTAAATGCATATTGTTAGGTAAAAGAAGCCAATCTGAAAAGGCTGCATACTTTGTGATTCCAACTCTATGACATTAAGGAAGAGACAACTGTGGACCCTAAAGAAATCAGTGGCTGCTAGGGGCCAGGAGGGAGGGAGGGACGCATAAGAAGAGCAGAGAGAATTCTTAGGGCAGTAAAACTGTTGCATATGCTGCTAGTACGGTGATATGTGTCCTTACATATATTTGTACAAACCCACAGAAGGTACAACACTAAGCATGAGCTCTAGGGTAAATTATGGACTCTGGGTGACAATGATGTGTCCATGCAGGTTTATCAATTGTGACAAATGTAACACTCTGGTGAGGGATACTGACAAGGGGGGAGGCTGTGCTGTGTGAGGCAGGGAGTTATGGGAAATCTCTGTACCTTCCACTCAATTTTGCTGAGAACCTAAAATATCTAAAGAATAAAATCTATTACTAAACAAAACACTACATATATGTAAACATATGCACATTTATTTATATATGTATTGAGCTATGACAATTAAGTCCGTGAACTTGCCACCACATGCTTACGTTAGCACTGTATGAACAGCTCGGTGAGGTGTCATAACCTTGGTATATCTGTGTCTCATAGGTGTTTTCATGTTGACGTGTGGCGGTGTCTTGCTGAGTGACATTCATTATTGTTGTTGAGTGTTTTTGAGTGCCCTCACGAAAATGTAGGAACTTGAATTAGAGCAATGAAACATTAAATTTCTTGTTCAACATAGCAAGAGGGGAAGTGAAAGCAGGGACATGTTATCCAAGTTTATGGGAATAATGTCATGAAGAAAAGGGCAGTGTACAAATGGATTAAATGTTTTCCTGAGGGGAGAGAAATTGTCACTGATGAAGAGAGGCCAGGGCAGCCAGTAACCAGCAAAACTGACAAAAACATTGCAAAAATTCATCAAATGGTGCGTTAAAATTGTTGGCTGACTGTGAGAAGCATAGCAGACAAGTAAACATCAATAGAGAAATAGAAAAATCTTAGCTGAAAATCTTGTCATGAGAAAGGTGTGTGCAGAAATGGTCCCAAAGAACCTCATTGATGATGAGACTTAAAGTTTGTCAAGACATTTTGGAGACACAAGACGCTGTTATGGGCCATGTCATCACTGGTGATGAAACCTGGATGTACTAATATGACCATGAAACAAAGCATCGAAGTGCACACTGGAAGTCAGCCAATTCTCCATGCCCAAAAAAGTTCCATCAGTTCAAATCAAGAGTCGAACTGATGTTGCTAACCATTTTTTGGTATCAATGGGATTGTTCATTATGAATTTATACCAACTGGACAAACAGTCAACCAAATTTACTATTAAGTTTATTATTAGGAAGGGCTGAAAAAGCTGCATGAAAATGTTAGACAAAAACAAACTGAACTTTTCATCAACAAGTCATGGCTCTTGCATCATGACAGTGCACCAGCTCACACAGCGCTGTCTGTGAGGGAGTTTTAATCCAGCAAACAAATAATTGTATTGGAACACCTTTCCTAATCAACTGATCTGGCCCCTAATGACTCCCCCCCCCCTCCCAAAGATAGAGGGAATACTGAAAAGAAGACATTTTGATGACATTCAGAACATCAAGGGTCATACAGTGACAGCTCTGATGGCCATTCCAGAAAAAGAGTTCCAAAATTGCTTTGAAGGGTGGACCAGTGCTGGTGTCAGTGCACAGCTTCCCAGGGGGAGGACTTGGAAGGTGGCCACAGTGATATTCAGCAATCACTTTTTCTAGGATGAGTTCATGAACTTAATTGTCAGACCCTGTATTTTTGGTTTATATTTATACTAATGTGTGTCTAAAAAAATCTTTAACCCTCTATACCAAGTTGTTAACCAATTATTTTTCTGGTTGGGAGACAGGAGTTGGTAATCAAAGGGATATTAAACTTGCTGCTTTATATATTTCTGTTTTTCTATCATGTTTGAATTCCTATAATGAGGATAGATTTTGAAAGAAACAATAAATGTATTAAAAATTAAAAATACATGTTTGGAAAAAAACCCAAGTTTAAAAACTAAATTTGCTCTATCCACAATCCATTAAATACACTGATTTTCTAAAGCATTGCTCCAGTCAACCTGCTGTATTCCACTTTATATCTGTGTTTGAGTGGAAAGATTAACAAACAGAGGAAGTATGAAATACTTAAAGTTCATGGAGCACTTTGAACTGTCAGAATGATCTATTTTGCACACACAGCCCTATGCTATGCCTTTAGGTCAGAATTGCCCATTTACCTTGGCTATAGCTGCAATGCTGCTTTCTTACACTCATTTAGTTATATCCTAAAAGTAGCAATGAACTTTGATGCATATTAAAGCTCCTTTTCTTTCCTGTCCTTCAGGTCATGTGCAATGGTTTATAGTGGGAGATTATGTTCTGAGAATTAAAAGTACACCTAGAAAATACATCTATAGTTGAAGGTAGAAAATGACCTTCACGTGACTCCCACCTCTGAGCCCGTTCAATGCTTGCTGATATTGTTGTCTTGCTGTATTGTCAGAATGAACTTAACTTCTGCTTATTCAGACTTCTAATGAGCCACACTAAGGTTACTCATTTTCGTCATGGATCACAAGTAAACACTGTCCCTGTGGTCCTTCCATGCTGAGACTGCCACATGTCGATGATACATTCACATGACTGGCTGAGTGTGTCTGAAAAAGAACATGAACGAGTATCAGAATCTCTTAAAACAAGATTTCTGGGAGATCCAAATGAATGTTATTTTCCTTTCACTACTCTTCGCATTTAGATTTCTGGTGAGTTCTTATGTCTACATGGTGTTTCATGTAGCAATTACATCCTACTTCGGGTATCTGTATTTTTTCAGTCCTTCCTTCATAGTTTTGTCTCATCTGTCTTCCTCCCCCTTCCCTGCCTCACCCTGGTATAAATTGGTAGTTCATAAAGAATATCATGGTGTTAGGATAATGTAGTAATTTATACCCTAAAGTTTTCATTTAATCTCTAAAGTTACTTTGTTAACGAATCAAAGTAACCAGAAAAGTTATGTAACGTAACTTTTATTGTCCTCAGTTTGAAAAGAGTTCTTTCTTTTCTTTCTTTCCTTTTTTCTCTTTTGATTACTGTGGTTAATTTTAGACACTGATGGTATTGTTGGGCATAGAAAGTCCTAACTAGTTTTTACCCCTTATGAGAAAGTAATGTATGGATTAGTGAGGTCATAAGAAAAGTGCTAGACAAAACATCTGGATGACCTCAGTAAGTCATCAGAAAGTGCAATTTTAAATTAGGAACAAACTTAATCTGATCCCAGGCCCATTACTGTAACATACTTTTAAAATGTATACTAATGTAAATTTAAAGCACTTTTTTTATTTTGAAAACTGTTTAAGAATTTGAGAAGTATCTTGAGGTATCTAGATTCAGCCAGAGGTATTTCAATCTAAAAATAAGAATTTCTGAAGATTTTGTCTTTCATTCTTGTGTTTAATTTCCTTTGCCCCAAATCAGGGACCTGGAAACACTTTTTTAAGGGCAGGAAGGTAAATATTTTAGGCTTGTAGTACTTGATTTTTTGTCTCAGCCACTTGTTTCTGTTATTGCAGTGCAAAAGCAGCCATAGACAGTACACACATTAATGGGTGTAGCTGTGTGCCAATAAAACTTTATTGACAAGAATAGGAAGCCAGCTAGATTCGGCTCACAGACCACCACTTTGTACATTAATACATTCCTGATAAAGTACAATTAAATCAAATTTGTGCCCATCAGAACAAAACTCATATTTTTATGGAAAATCTTATAAATTGAAGAATCTATTTGCAAGCTGAAAAATAACTTTTTGTGTATTTTTTTGACAAAAGTCTTTGAAGTCACATAAAATTCAAACTGACTAATGATATTACTAAAAGAATTATAGTATTTTACAGTTTGTCATTACAAATGCAGACACTGGACATGATCTGGTCTGACACATGTATGTTACATATAAATAGTTAGCAGCTCAGGGAGATGCTGTGACCTGCCCAGAGTCTCACATCTCCATGGTGCCAAGATCAAATCCACATACTATGTTCTCTTCTTGTCCTCTTTGTATATCATAATACTGCCATATAAATATTAAAATAACAACTTTATGGTATTTACAATATCTATACTTTCTGGTCTTTATAGTTAAATATCTAGGAAAATGTAAATTACTTTGGAAGGTGCGCACAGATGAATAAACAAAGCCCTTTGTGACTTAAGGAATGCTGGCACTTTTGCATGTCTTTTCTCCAAGGACATGAAAAATATAACTCTCTGAAGATTCAGTGTAATCATTAAAGAGAACTGTCATTGAAGGTTAAGTATAATATTTAAAGAGAACAAATGACCAGCCTCATGCAAGTAAAGAATCTTGTCTTGCAGGTGATGTTTGTGTTCAAAGGAAAAGAAAAAAAATTCAGTCCTATTGAATAAAGTAAAGCCAACTTCATGACAAAGAAATGAATATCATAATAATGACCGATTATAAAATAAGGAAATGCCAGGTGAGCTGGCACTGGGCTAGCAACAACATTGGACCCTCATAATGACATCTTAAAATACAGGAGTCTAATTCTGCAGCTGCTAGCATAGGAGGAGAGCAAAGGCCAGCAATTGTCAGTTTAGATGACGGCCCCTGGCCTCTCCCACAGGCTGCGTGTGGACAGTTGTTCCCCTTCCCAAGGGGCACCCTCGACCATGGAAGAGAAGTTCCATAATTTTCTGTCACTTTCTGCCTTTCTCAATGAGCTCTGTGAACTTTAAGGGTGAAATGAATGTCCTAAACACAGCAAATGTTTAGTAAGTGTTCTTTGATTTTTACCTAAAAATTTCTGGGGAACCAGACCTAAGACAAAAATGCTCAGTCCATTTCCATGTAAAGTCATGTCTAATATTGTGGCAAATTGTATTTGTCTAAGGCTGCAACAAGCTCCCCCGTCTCACAAGCTCCTCCGACAACGTGCCATTCACCTGTCTCCCACTAAACGCTGGGTCGCTTTGCTAGGATCTGAGTGGGCCTCTCATTATTGCAGAAATGACATTAATGAACTTCCTCCTCCCCAGACCTAACACAGACCTAACCCCTGAGCTCGAATTTCTGCCTGATCAGCTCCGTGGGACCATTTCCCCCCTAATTCCCATTTCCCCACACTGGGTTCTACACAGCACCCCCTGGCGGACAGCTGAGGCAAATGCAACACTCCTGGGTTTCCCGTCTCTCTCAGTTCGCAGTCCTGGGGCGCCTGGTGTCCAACGCCGGAAACATTGCTTCACACATTTAGTGGAGTTTGACATTCTTTACCGTGGAAAGGTTCAGTCTGATCACAGTTACTCCATCACGGCTGAAATGCAAGCTGGCTTTTCTGTCACATGTACAAAATATTTTTTATGTGTGTCCCCTGTTATGAAGTAGAATGTGTTGCCTTAATGGTGACGAACTCATTGTTAGGTTAGCAATGAAGCTAAGTTTATTTACATTTTGTAGAGACAGACCAGTTCTTACCTCTAATCGATGTTACATTGTTTATATCCATTGGAATGTCATGCAGAAGAGGCTGAATGCAGACAGAGATAACTACTTACTTCCGGGGCTCACCTCCGCCTCTGTATTGAATGTGAAAGGGAAAGGAGTTGGCTTCTCGGAAAGTTGCTCGCTCTTTTTTTTTTTAAAGTACATGTTTTTTTTTTGTTTGTTTTTGTTTTTTTGTTTTTTATATATGGGTAGTTCCCTGGCTAGGAATCGAACCCAGGCCGCAGTATTCACAGCGCCAAAGCCTTAGCCACTACACCACCAGGGAATTCCTTTGTCTGTTATCAGAGGGTAACACCGCAGAAAACTAGTGGCTCTGCGGGGCCTGAAGCCTGTCCCGATCCTGGTCCTCCAGACCAGGGTTTCTCCTGAAATTTCAGATGGATTTTTTTCCCTCCCAGCCATGAGTTCTTGCCATGTCCCAGGGATTGGCAGTGAAAAGCAGATTATATTCTTGTGGAGGGAGCCAAACACTTATTAGGTATATAATTCATTAAATATGCAACCTGTAAGGCAATCATAAGTGCTTTGGAGGAAAGAACTCAAAGTATGGGTATAGATTCCGAAAAGCAGGAAGCAGAAGATACCCAGCTAGAAAAGAACACTGTATGGGTCAGAGCAGTCACAGGCCTGCCCAAGTTCAAGGGGGTGAAGCCACCTTCGGAGAACACACTCAACTGCAGTTTACATGCCTAAATACATAAATTCATTATTGCCATAAAATACAGTATATTCAGAGAGTCAAATGAAAAGTTATTACTCTGAAGGTTTTATAGATGAGAGTGCTTAAGCTCAAATCCATAGTACTTAATATTCTAAGTTTATAATGCCTTATTAATTTGCCACTACCCTATTATTAGTCATAAAACATAATCATATTTGTTTTATAATTATATGTGACAAATACATAATTACAACAATTTAACCTTTCTATTAAAATGTAATTTAACAAATTATCTTGGCTACTCAAACACATGCTAATCATCAAAAGATTACTTAATTATAACAAGAAAATTAACACCGGATATAGAAAATAAACAAAATCCTGGAGAATGATAATTTCAGAGACTAATTATATCTCCCACAATAAATCATAAATGAATATTAATGTGAAAACCTATTCCTTTCCATGAAGATTTTAGAGACAGAATTGGCCCAATATGTGTTTTTAATTCTATCCAAATTAATACTTCTGTTCTCAGATTCAGTTGTTTATTCAGTAATCCATTCACTCTCTATTCTTTCATATGTTTGATGAACGTTTACTCCTGATCATAATTCTGTTATGAGTAGGGTATTAGGGATCTCCAGAGAAACATCACTGATAGGGTGTTTGTGTGGGGTGTGTGTGGCGTGTGTGTGTGCATGTGCGTGCGCGTGTGCGTGTGGTGTGTGCATGTGCGTGTGTGGGTGTGGGTGTGTGGTGTGTATGTGTATGGTGTGTATGTGTGTGGTGTGTATGTGTGGTGTGTGTGTGTGGTGTGTATGTGGTGTGTGTGTGTGTGTGTGTGATGTGTGTGGTGTGTGTGTATGTGCATGGTATGTGTGTCTGTGTGTATGTGTGTGGTACATGTATGTGGTGTGTGTGTGTATGTGTGGTATACGTGTGTGGTGTGTGTGTGTGTGGTGTATGTGTGTCGGGGGTGTGTGTGGTGTGTGTGTGGTGTGTGTGTGTGGTGTATGTGTGTCGGGGGTGTGTGTGGTGTGTGTGTG
>PVJL010010850.1:0-46592 GCA_004026885.1 Lyroderma lyra
CTTCGTAAGCATTCCAATCATAGCTATTACTGTTTTCCTACTAATTACCACGATTGTCATTTCACCTCTAATATACTACATGACACATTCAGCTAGTTCTCTACGTATCCAACTTCATCACTAAGCTAGTGTTTTTCAAGCCCATTAGTGGGTTATAAAATCAAGTTAGCCGTTTCTACACAGCATCCTTAATGAGATAGACTAGAAGAGAACGGAGAACATTACAGTGTATCAGGCTTTGGCTCCGTCTTCTAAAAGCATATATCCTGAGTTGCAATGGGAAATGGGTTTTCTACTGTGGGTCATGGTCAAAAAGAAAAACACTGTATTAGTTGTATGCCTTAAAGTAAGGAAATAAGATATGCTGTCTTATTTACATTGTTATCTGCAATGTTTAGCATATGTTTAGATGATCAGAAAATATTTAAATGAATACTTCCTTTTTTTTTTCCTGCTAAGATAAATTTCTCTCTAAAATGGCCAAAGCTATGGGAACCTCTTGCAGAATCTGAAACAGAGCTTATATAAGCCTTTATAACTGATATTTGTAGACCCAAAGTGTAGACGTGTTCGCTGCTGGTCTGACTGAAAGGGAATGGTAATTATTTCTCTGGAAATCTTCACAGCTCACTTTCTCCTGTCATGGGGTTCTGAGTTCATTGTCTTTCATTATCTATTTCTACAAAATGTCTTCCTGTCCCCTTCATATTAGTTTCCTATGGTTGCTATAACAAATGACCACAGACAGAGTGGCTTCAAATAACGCGAACTAATGCTCCTACAGTTCTGTACACTAGATCTCTGACTTGCGTCTCCCTGGGCCAAAATCAAAATGCCCACGTGGCTGCATCTTGGAGGGTCCAGACGAGAATATGCCCCCTGGCCTTTCCCAGCTTCCTCTGGCCTTTCCCGGCGTCCCCTGGCCTTTCCCGGCGTCCCCTGGCCTTTCCCAGCAGCTACACGCCTTCCTTGGCCCTGGGTCTTTTCTCTGTCTTCAAAGTCAATAGGGCAGCTCCGACCTCTGCTCCGATGGTAGGCTGAACAGACTTCCTATTTTCAACAGGACAGAAAACAACGGTCCTATCTGGTTTCAAATGGTCACCTAGTCAGCCTCGTCTCACTGGGCTCAATTCCAGGTGTCTGCAGGCTGACCAGACGTGCCATTTGAAATGGGACAGGACTGGTGTTGTTTTCTGTCCTGTTGAAAATGGGACGTCTGGTCACCTATAATGGTCACCTTTGGTCCTCCGACTTTGACTGTCCTGCCTCCCTCTCTCCTAGGTAAGAATCTTTGTGATTACGTTGGGCAAAAACGGAATTCATTTTTCATCAAGTCCAAAAATTCCCTTTTGCCATTTATTATTCACAGGCTCCAGAAAAAAACAAAAACAAAACAGTGACATCTTTGGGGGGTCATTATTCTGCTTCCAACACTGTCAACTCGTATCATCTAAGAACTGCCTCAGGGAATGACCATTTTGCAAAACGTTTGGGGTCATTTTCCTGTTACTCGATGTATAGATATCGGTATCCAACATATTTCCTATAAACCTGTGCTCCCTACTTTCTGTGAGAATTTGGTTTTGCCAGTCGAAGGGTTGCCCATCACTTGATTTATCAGCAACACAGATCCTTGGCCAGAAATTATAGCCCCTTACTTAATTATGGCTCCCTTTAAAATAAAACATGCTCTGCAGTGTAAAATTGGAAATCAAACATCTATCAAAGGAGTAGGTGTTTCTTATCATCTCAAAGGTGTTCAATTGGTCTCGTTAATTAGTTTCTTCTCTTACTCTCCAATCTCATGTTAATTCCCCACGGTTTTAATAGTCGGTGAACTTGATGGCTTCGCTTGGTTTATTGCTTCCCCTAAAAATAATTTTAATAGCTTAAGTAGGATTGTAAATTTGATTCTTTCTGACAGTTTCATTTATTGATGAAAAGTGGTCACATTTTCTTGCTTAAGTACAGTTTAATATTTCTATTGCAAATCGGGCTCAGATGGGTTTTTAACTTGTCCATCTATAGTAGACTCTCGGTTAACAGGAACTCAAGCAACCAGCACTCTCAAGCAACCGGCAAAAAGATTTTGAGACTTTGTTGTTTACTTGAGTTCCAATTAACAAAGAGTCTCCTGACATTTATCTGGCATCTACCAATCCCCATGGAAGCCAGTTAACTGAGAGTCTACTGTATTTTAGTTTGGAACTACTATTGTTTGTAATTAATATTAACTGAGGCAGATGGAGCAGAACCCAGCTTAACCAGTATATGTTTCTTAGAACGCATATATTAATGGTTCACTGAAAATATCTGTGAGTCAAAAGAATTTGGCTGTAAAGCAAATGGATCCCTTCTACTAGTGTCTGAAAGAAATCAACCATAAACTTTGAAATCAAACCCAGTTTTGAATCTGACTTTACCACTGATTAGCAGTTAGTACTGTCTATTGCAATGATTTGTGTAAGTTATTTGTTCTTGGGGAAACTCATTCTCATCTGTGCCATCTGAAAAGCACCTACCTTGCAAAAATGTTGTGAGAATTACATGACAGAATGTAGGTAAATAGGACAGAGCCCACCCACAGTAAGCATCTAATCAGTAGCAACTATTATTATCTTAAATGGTTTACTTTGGCTTTTAAAAACAATTCTAACTATTCTTAAAACATAGTTTAATTGCTACAAGCTCTACACAGTTCTTAACACCCACAAGAAATACACATCCCAAATAGAGCAAGATTACAAAAATATTGAACTTTAAAATTTTAATATATAAAAAATTAAATGATTAATAGTATAATTTTTTCTTGTTAGCATAACAAGAATATTTTAAACAGGACCTTTATGTGAATAGATCAGTATTAAAGATAAGTGTATGTATGTGATGGGGGATGGATTTTGCTATAAAGACAAGAGAACATTAATTATCTGTATATCCCACATCATATAAAATACCAACTCCAATAGACAAAAAATAAATAAAACAACTTAAAAATCAATGAAAAATGACAAGACTAATCTAAAACTATCAAATAAGTAGACATGAATATATACTAAATGACTATACATGAATGAAGATAAGCAAATGCCCAAATAAATAAATTGGGGGGAAGAGACAAATCTTCCAGAGAGAAGAATTCTATTTAACTTGTGGGGATCTTCTCCCTGGAGGAGGCGGAGCTTAATCACCCACTTCCCTTCCCTGGGGGTAAGCTGGGTGTAGTGACTTGTTTCCGAGGACTAAAGTGCGGAAGGACAAAAAGCAGTACTGTACAGTGGGGAAATCTGGCAGGCGTCCTTAACCAAGTGATTAAGGTTAACCCCCTCCCCCCCAGGGATATAGATTTGTACCCCGTGATATTTGGGGATAAAAAGGGCATTTCACCTAGGAGAGACAGTTCCAAAAAAACTCCTAACTCTACTCCACTCATGAGAAAATCATCTGAAAATGTTAGATTCAAGGACATTCTACAGCATAGCTGGTGAGTAGTCCTTGAGATTGTCAAGGCCAAAAAAAACAAGGAAAGACTGAGAAATTGTCACGGACGAGCAGAGTATGGGAAGAAATGACAAAGAAGTGGTCTTCCTCAGGACTGGATTCCGGACCAGAAGGAAAAACACTAGTGAGATCCAAGTAAAATTTGAGTTCAGTTCATTGGAACGCACTGAGTTGGTTTCTTTGCTTTGACAAATGTACCTTTGTAATGTAAGGTACTACCATAGGGTGGAGCGGAGGGAGGGACAGAAGGGGACTTTGTATTATGGTTGAAACCTGTCTATAAACTTAAAATTATTAACCACCAAAAAGAAAAAAAAATTATTAACCAAAATAAAAAGTGTATTAAAGAAAGACTAAAAGACTTAGAAGACAATATCAAAAATAGCTTTGGATTCTTAAGATATGGAAGGATTCCTTAACCTAGAAAAAGCACAGAGAAACATGGGTAATTTTGACCACGTGAAAGTTTAGAACATCTGTCTTTCAAAAGATGCTGCAAAGAGAGTAAAACTTTAAGTCCCAAAGTGGAAGAAGATGTTTACAACAAATACATTTCAACAGCAGAGATCTCTTACAATGCAACAAAGACAAGAAGCTGTAGAAAAGTGAGGAAGAGAATGAACCAGGCATTTCAGAGAAAAGGAAATCCCAACGACGGGTAGATCTATGAGGGATGTCATAGCCCTGCAGGAAAATCCACAGTGGGATAGTGTGACATGTTTTCCTGATTGCAAAGTTTAAAGACAGAATACCAAGGGTTATCCAGGATGTAAAACATGAAGACATTTATTTACACACTGCAAGTGGGGGTGTAAGGCTATATTGTCATTGTGGAAACAATGTGGCCCTATTGGGAGTTGAGGATGTGTCTGTCCTACATACGGCAAAGCAATTGCACTTCTACATTTACTCTCTAGAAAAACTTGTCTATATATAAACTAAGAAACATGTAGCAAAGTACTCCCAGAAGCTCAGTTTGTAATAGCAAAAACCAAAACAAAACATAACAAAAACTCACACAAAAAAACAACTTAGAAGCCACTCAAATATTTATCAAACACAATGAAAAAAAGTTCTCAGAAGCGAGTCAAATATCTATCACAACCCAGTGCCATCCAACAATGAAAATAAGCCGATAGTAACAAGCAACCCCCCCCCCCAGAAGCGTGTCAGGGATGTAAATTGTGGGGGTGGGGAGCTGCATTATTCCATTACCTAAAGTTTAAAAATGTAGAACTAAGTAGCTTAATGTTAACGATTATAAGATGTGGGCAACTTATGAAGAAAAGGCAATACGGACTTTCTCGCCTTTCCATCCCAATGAGAATCTATAATTATATGTACCAGCTCCGTACAACGACTTGGATTCATCTTCTAACTTATCGTGTGAATTCTGTAAACCATAGAAAACTTCGGAGTACCTTTTCTCCATGAAATACAACCCAATTCAGTGGCTGACTTACATTTTGGAAAGGGACTATCTCCTCCAAATAGATCATGGGTAAAATCATTAATTTTAGCATTTCCCTAAAACGTAGTATACAGGAGTGGGAATCCTCTTCTCTCAGGCATACGTGCTCTGCTCCGTGGGTTGCTAAGATACACTCAACTTCAAAGGACAGAAATGTAGTTTGGCTCTTTAAAAATAGTGTGGGCCGTTTTCTCAGTGCTGGCGAAATTAGTCGGTAGAGAATATATGCAATCTCAGTAAAGTGATTTAGTTTAGTTACTAAACGTAATTAAATGGGGTGTGTAAAGGTGTTAATCTTCAGTTTAAATGGGGGGGGAGGGGTCGGCACATGAAGGGCAAGCATTAAGCAAATGCCTCTGCCTTTTGCGTTCCAACCCCTCATTTAGACAATCAGTAGAGAACAAACCCGATTCATTTCCATGAAAAGCCAGTATCACTAAGTGGTAATATTATTTGTAAGTATTCAATCACTCCACAAGTGGCTAACTCGTGTTCTTGAAGAGAAAGAAAGGTTACAGCATAGAACAAGAAAACATTGACTTCGAGGTCAAGCAGTGGTGGCAGTGGGAGTGAGAATGCCATGCTGACTTCTTAGATGAGCACAGAGCCTTGGCAAACCTATCTGTGCTGGCCGACCCAGGTCCTCAGCTTTATGGATCATTTAAAAGGTTCCCATTATTCCTGCGGTGGAAGCTGGCCACAGAACCCCTCACTCGTGTGCAGTCGTTAGCCTTTTCCGGCTGGGTGACACTCCGGTCCTGTCCCTGGGCGCGCACCACGCAATCCGTTCAGGGATAAGCACAAACAGACGCGATTTTTCACCAGATCCTGGTCTGAAGTAGAAGGCTTGAAAGAACTAAGTGTCCAGATCGTCACTGTATAGATGCATAAATTTTATTGCATATAATAAAACATCATTCTGAAAGTTTGAAAGCAATAATATATATTCTATATACCCCATATAAATGTGTAAATAAATTACATTTTTATATATACATTCTATATATTCCATATTTTATTTATTTATTTAAATAAGTAATATATACAAATAAATTTTATATATATAATGGAATACTGCTCAGTCAGGGAAGGGCATGGGCTCCTGCCATCTGCGGTGACATGGATGGACCTGGAGAGTCTTGTGCTGAGTCGCGTGTGTCAGACAGAGAAGGACGGGTGCAACGTGATTTCACTTATATGCAGACGCTAAAGAACAAAATGAACAAACAAACAAAGCAGAAACTCACAGATACAGAACAGTTGGATGGCTCCCAGATGGGAGAGCGGCTGGGGGAGTGGGTGAAGAGGGGAAGGGCTTAAGAAGTCCATGTTGGTTGTTACACAGTAGCCGTGGGATGTGGGGTCCAGCAGAAGGAACAGCCAATAACACCCTAGTAACTATGTACGCTGTCAGATCGGTGCCAGATCTATCCAGTACTCACACGATACTCATGCGATGGGGAGGCAATGGGGACAGGGTGCAGAAGGCGAAGGGACTGAGAAGTACACATTGGTGGTGACACGAGTCCTGGGGACGTAAGGCATAAGTAATACAGAAACAACTGTGCATAGTGGCAGGGGGTCCTAGGCTGGTTGGGGGGATCCCTCCTTAAATGATGTAAGTGTCTAAGCATTACGCTGTACACCTAACATGCGTGTAGAATAACACTGAACGTCCACTGTAACTGAAAATGTTTTCAAGGCGGGGAAAACGTGAAGGGGACTACAAGGCCCAGGTTCCAGGTATCCAACACGTCACGGGGACGCGTATGCCATGCAGGGACACAGCCTGTACGTTATGGTAGTGTGGGCCAGCGCCACATGGTTGCTGGACTTCCATTTTTCATTTCAGCAGTGTATTTTGGAAAATATTCTACATAATTCAAAAAGTGGTTTCTCTTTTTAAAATTTTTTTCATGTTTTAAATTATTGTTTTTCAGTTACAATTAGTATTCCATAGTGTTTTATATGAGTGTCAGGCATATAGCACAGCGGTTAGACAGGGGACCCACCAGGGGACCCCTGCATACGTCAGCTAAATGTCTAACCCTCTTTTTGTCTGCTGTTGGGAGCTGTTCCGTTAAAAGTACGTAGTATTGGGCATTCACGGCGTCGTAAAGCAGAATGTGTCACCGCAGTGAAAAGGTTCTCAGAGGAGAAGGGAAATGTCTATTGGAAAGGCTTCGTACTACACCAAGTCCAAGGCCACTTTCATCTGGATTATGGCACGTTGAGAAGTATCCCGGGAACCCTGAAACAGCCACCTCTCCCCACAGGCCTCGCCGCAACTGGTGACCGCAGCCTGGTGTGCCCCGGATCTCGGTGGTGACACAGCAGACGTGGCTTCGTCTCCCTTTCTCAAACCCACAGCAAATTCATAAAACAGCAGGCTCTCCAGGAACCGGAACTCCAATACCCAGCAAAAAAAACAAAACAAAAAGAAAATCGAAGGCTGCTGCAGTCCTACCTTTTCTGGATAGTTCAGAAACCTGAACAGATGGTTGTGACATGTTTTTATATAATATATTTAACTATTGTTTTCTGCCACAAAGTGAGGTCACTTCAGGGTCTGGTCTGAGCGGATTACAGAGGGATTCTTGAGTGTCACGTACGTTCCTGTTGGTGCTCCCCTGGGCTTTCTTCCTGAAAGTCACCTAGTTGGCCACCCCTAAGTGATGACTTCTTAGGTTTCTGATGCCTATAACACAGCTGTCACCCCCATCTGTAGATTTTCGTTATCTCTGTGAAATATATTTCTCTTACGTGATAGTCTGACCCTTCCTAACTACTCCAGTGCCGTAAAATGTTTTCCCCCTTCATCATTTTATGCTAGTCATCAGGCAGGACTGACTTAGCCCCCCAGTTTCCTATAATAAGACCGGTGATCCAACTTTTATTTTATTTACTCTCATCACAGCCGTCACCTCCTAAGGACTTGGGCAATAGTCCAAAGGGGAAGAGATCACAAATCAAATTGAATATCATCACATTATCATGCTCCAATTAGGAAAACAAATATTGGAATTGTTTGTTTTTCCTTCTCTCGGGCGTCACTGGTGAACTTAACCCTCCCATAACCTACATGCCAATCACCTACATGTAGGACCACGTACATCGACATGTTCACGTTTGCATCTCAGGCAACATTAATGGCTCCCTTCACTGTGCTCTCTATGACAGCACTGACTACTGGTGTATCATTACTTCTTTGTGTCTACCTGGGACAGGTGCTTTCAGCAGGGCAAATGATCTACTGTTATTTGTTAAATACTTTCTCTGGGCTGGCACTGTGCTAATGCTGCACATATGGTGGGGGGGGGGACCCAAAAAAGCCAGAATTATCTTCTGGAAGGCAGGCCCCTCATAGTACAGGCTTCCCCCACTAGGTGAGAGTTCTACAGACCCATCGGCATCAGGGTACCAGCTGGAGCTATTGTGAGAGGCCACATTTGGCTTCAGTGAAATTTGGGGTGGAGGGAGGACTTTTTCAACATATTTGCCCGTTTCATGATGGTGATTGACAGGAACAACATGCAGCATGACGGTGCACCTGCCCACACCGCGCTGAGTGTTCAGCAGATTTTAGCCAAGAGCATGATTCCTGTGCCCCACCCTCCCTATTCACCAGATCTCACCCCAAGTGACTTTCTTTTTGTTTCTCCAGATGAAAAAAGTCCTCAAAGGAAAACGTTTTGCTGATGTGGAAGAGGTGACACAAAAAAATGGCAGAAGCTCTACAAGGCATCAAAATCGACGAGTTCAAAAACTGTGGTGAGTGGTGGAAAAAGCATCTCAATAGGTGTACTGCATCCAATGGCGAGTGCTTTGAAGGTGACTGAAGTTTGAACGTGAGAATAAATACACAGGTATTTTGGGGCTCCCCTCACACTCCACTCTCACAGCACTCATATAACCAGGAAAATGGGAGCTATTGCTCTCCCATTTCACAGATGCAGGAATGGAAGCAAACAGAGGCGAAATGATTTTGCACACACAGCGCTCCGTGGTGGAGCCCAGATGAGACTCAAAGCCGGGGAGCCCCATTGTCTGCATCCCTAACTATTACAGAGCTGGACGACTTCCAGCAGACCACAGAGCCCAGAATTTCTTAACCAAAACCAATGGGGTGGACATTCCGGTTGATTCTAATTTTTTGCTTTTATGAGCAGTATCAGAATGACTATCTTCATTAATACAGCCTTTGCCACGTGATAGTTTATCCGTAGAATAAATATCTTGAAGTCGAATTTTTGAATCAAACAGTGCATACATTTTACACACTGATGCGTGCTGCCCAAGTGTGCTTCATGAGCAGTGGTGAGAGTTTATATTCCCAAGAACTGTGTGTGAAGTGGGAGGTAAAAGCTGCTTCCGAAGGCAGTGGGAAAAAAGACAGAGTCCAGCCACGTGTTTTACAAGCTTTAAGTTATTTTTGGAATGTAGTCACGTGTTCTTGGCTTTTCTCCTCAGCTTCCCTCCTACACTAGATTGATGTAATTATCCAAGGACTGGGGCCACGTTTTCTCCAAATATTCAAAATCTGGGTGAAAGTAGGTTTGGGGTAATTCCGCCGGACAGGGAAGGGTAAGGTTATCTGGACAATTAGATCTGTTTCCCCATTTCAACTGGCAGGTTTCAATTACAGTCGATCTCAGCCCAAAGACCAAGAAGGTATGTGTAAATTAATCGATGTTAAATATATGCATGTGCACGTAGATAGGAAGAAGCAAGGCTAGCCGAAGAGTTTTCCAAAGTTACTTCTGTGTAGAATAGAACATTTACTAAAGGGTAAGTAATAAATCATGTGCCCATTTGAGGTTTGCATCCGCGTTATCAAAGCTCAGTACGGTAGTTAACAACAGCCATTGTAGAGAATTTAGACCTTTCTGGGGCGGGAGTGGCTCACACGGGGGCTTGTGTGGAGATGCTGACACTGGTGATGGAAAAAGCAGACTGAGTTTCGGCCGTTGAACGGGTGCTTTTGAACTTTCTGCACACAGAGCGAGCGCCCTTGACCCCAGTTCTGTCCCCGTTGGGCCACTGCCCGAAACCTGCTCTCTTTAACGGAGGTACTGCACGTGGAAGCACCTAGCACCAGGCCTCAGCGCCACTTCCCGGCCGGGCAGGGTTCGTTCTTGGAGGCGCACACAGGCCCTTTCAAGCTGAGCGTGTCAGTTCTGATTGTTGTTTGTGACAGTTACTGCGAATAGATTCTAACCGTTTTCTCACTAATACTACAGATTTTCTTTTAATGTTCAAATGGATGCAAGTTCTTAGCTGTTAAAATTAACCAGATAAATAGGCTGACCATACGTACTGTTTTAAAAGGGATAGTATTGGGTTTTTTTTTTATTTCATGACTGTCCCATTTTAACGTAAATGTCAATTTTGTCCTGTTTTTAATTTTTGTAAAAGACTGAATGCATGTTGTTTATTTATCATCAGGCTCCATGCTAATCCACGCGTGCAGTAAAACTACTAGCATCATGAAAAAGGAAGTTCCATCTATTTTATCCAGTCAGGGCCGGGCTCCTTGAGCTAGCCACGATCAGATGCAGCATTGGGGAACTCAAGAGGTGGTCGCTAAGCCCCACTCAGCGTGTGGGAGCTGGGAGGGTCTCGATGCACATGAACTAGGGACTGGGCTCACCCGGCTGTCTGCTTCCATCAGGTCAGGAGTGTGAGAGGCAGTGACTGTGAGTCTTATGTTATTTCCACTGTCATCCCACACATGGAGATTCTTTCTGCCCTACATTGAGTTTGATTCAGACTTCTCAGACTCATATTTGGGTTCAACAGGCTGGGAGCCATTTTCTTATTACAGCAAAAATCTCCAGTTAGACATTAGCATATATCAGCTTATGATAGCAGTCAGGGTGTTCATTTCTTCTTCTTTTTTCTTTTTGGTGTATGTTTATGACTTTTTGCAGTGTGGCCACTGTAGTCCTGCATTAGTGTTCAGTGTGCCATATAGATGTTTTTACTGCTCTTGCGATACTTTATAACATAGTTTATTGACATGTATTATTTATGAGTGGTGTGTGTGTGTGTGTGTGTGTGTGTGTGTGTTATGCAATAAAACCCGTCCCATCTTTGTCATCCTGATATCTTGTTTTTGTCTCAAGGAAATGGGGTCAGCCTATGGACAAAGAGAAGGCCTCGTTTCTTACTTTCCACCTACTGTCACGTCAGTACAATAAACATTCTAGGAGAGCGGTTCCTGAATACAGCTCATAACTGATCTCAGTCAAAGCCATGGCTTCTTTTCCCCAATTTCATGAGCTTTGAACATTATGACTTCAGGCAAGTTTCTTGACATCAATAAGCCTCCGTAAAGTGACCATAGCACTTGGCTTCGTAGGGGTGCTGTAAGGATTAAATTAGATAATTCATAGAGAGTAAGTTGCATGGTATCTGGGATACTACATAACAAAGCCTTCACAATTCTTAGCTACTACTATTATTAGCATCATAATAATTAGGTAAGTCAAACCAAAGTAGTTTCTTATACCCTATCCTTACCCTACCTTTCCCTAAATTCTACATTGCTACCACCCAAATAAGGTCAATGTGTCAGGACATTTTTCTTTTATTTTCTTTTTTATTCCCTCTCTAGTTTTTAAAAATCTTCTTAATTTAATCCTTCAGATTAAATTTACCACTGAGTAATAACAATATGTTTATGTGGTATTGCTTACACAAATTATGTTTGCAGTTCTTTTTTGTAACTTTCTAATAAACAGCAATACTTTAAATACTAAAATGCTAACGATTTTGTCAGTGGAATATTACTATTTCTGTATTTTAATAATCTGCCATCTGAGTTATTTAAGCTTTGGAGATTCGTTTTTAAGTCAGGGACTTAATTTGTTTAAATTTTTTTTAAAAAGGCAAACCATGGGGCAATCCCCATGTTTGTGCAGGTCAGTACCATGTAAATCTCTAAGCAACCATATCATGGAGTTGTCAAGAGTCAGATGCAAGAAAAATTCTTTTTTAATCTGACCTTTCAGAACAAGTGAAAAAGAAATGCATCCAGGGTAGTGCACCAAAATTTCCATCAATGAATAATGGAAATAAAGGAGGTTGCAAACCCAAAATGTTTTATTTGAAAACAAACAGCCTCAACTTGACAATAATAAAATGTTACAGCATTTTCAAAAGCAGAAAGTTGCTCAGAAAGCACTTCACAAAGTTATCATGTGAGATACTGAATAGTTGAAGATGGTGATAGAGGAAAACATCTTGATTGGCTAAAAAGAAAACAAAACAAAACAAACCATCCCTAACTACTCGAAAATAAGAAAAAATGTTATTAGCAACTGGAAAATTTTTCACAAAAATAAGCTTATTATTTGGCTATGACACAACTGATTCATATTAGTTAAAAACTCAATAATATTCCTTTTTTAATATATCATGATTACACTGTCCTGACTTTATGTAGTGTTGACTTCATTTTTAGTGGAAACTTGCCTTTTGTTCATTTTACCTGCTCATCACTTACTCTATTAGAATAATCATTTATATTGATTTACTGCTAGAGTACCTTTATAAGTGTTTCATAAAAGTAAAGACCTATCTATAAATATTTTATAAATTTGTACTTAAAATGTACTAGATCTCTAGCACTGGTGTTCTATTTTATTAGTTCTCACAGTTGTTAATGAAAAACTAGTATAAATAACACATTTCAGCATTTCTCACATTAAACAAATTAATCTGACTCACGACACAGGTATTTCAGTCATTGTTTACATGCTGTCCTAGCTTCCTCTGGAGAAATAAAGAGTATTTCAAATTCATCTTCTGCTCATCCTCAAACTCAGCCACTCTCTTCCGATCTCTGGTTAAGCAGCAAACGTGCCGGAAACATGCCCACTTAAAACACGACAATAGCAATTTTTCTTCTATATTAATCTTTTTGTCTTCTGCTTTGAGAACTCTGTCCTACGATTTTTCAGTACATGTCACACAAGGCCATTGAGACCAATGTAAATGTGTCCTAACAATCACTTACTGCTGCACATCCAAGTTGATCAAGTGTCTGGTTTTCTTTTTATTTTGCAAATGAAATTACATTCTAATGTACTGGTGTTGAAGGAAACAAGAAGGAGTTCCCTGGAGTGTTTCTGGTGTCACCTTGAAGAAATTGTCATACACCATCTGCTGTTTTATCAAACGTACAGAGTGGCAATGTGGATGAATTCTTCAATAAACGATACGTGTTGACAGAGCCACCAACCACATCCTCATGGCCAAAAGCACACCAAGATGCCTTGAAATACATCCAGCTTTAATTATCCATAGGTCTTTAGTATGTGTGAAGTGAGTAAAACTCTAAATAATCTCTTTTGGTTTCTGCCGGGCTTCATTTATCAATGCTGGTGAGTATGTCTCTCAATCCAGCCCACAAATGAAAATGTTAATGGTCTTCCTGTCTTCATTGTCCTTGTGTTATCATCTGAGAATTCTTACCCTGTTAAGAACCTATAGGCCGAAAAGAGGTCAGTCTAGTTGAATGTCAAAAATAATATAGAGACCACCCTTTCTGTCTGATTCCTTAGATTTACTAATGTGAATGTGCACTGAAGTAGCCTACCAGAGCATAGAAATGAGAATTATTTCATAAATCATTACTATCCAACTCTTTGATGACTCCCAAATAAGAAGGAAATTAATACAACTTCTTAAGCAGAAAAAGTTGGAAGTTCAAATGTTAGGAGGGAGAGAGATTGCTTATGTAATTAATAAATAGGATGACCAGAATCCCATTTTAAACAGGACAGAAAATGGCAGTCCTGTCCCATTTCAAATGGCACATCTGGTCAACCTAGTGTCACGGGGCTAAATTCAAGGTGTCAGTAGGCTGACCAAATGTACTGTTTGAAATGGGACAGGACCGTTGTTTTCTGTCCCGTTTAAAATGGGGTTCTGGTCAGCCTATTAATTAATTTTTAAAAATAAAGGATGGAGATTTTTATGAATCGTGAAAAACCCATCATGGATGACTTCAGGATCTCAATTCTACAACTGACTTTATAAACATGAGCAGAAAGGCTCAAAAGGAAATATGAAAACATGCAGTGAATCATTGGACCACATTTCAGTATGGCTTTATAATGAATGGAATTAGGGTTCAGTTGAGGAACTGGAATTACTCCAGGTACTGTGTGCAGGAAAGAAGTCAAATCAAGGAATTAGGTGAAATCCTTGGGAGAACTGGAGGTGTGCACTGAAGGCTGGGCCTTTAGATCAACCAGAATCAGGAAATTGAGAATCACTGGGGAAACTACTAAGTTACTAAAGAAAACAAAACAACCAACTAAAGAAAAAAGAAAGAAAGAAAAGAAAAGAGGAAAAAACAAAACAAAACACCATGACTGCAACATTCCAACGATAAAAAAAAAGCCACTGTTAGAGAAACTCCCACGGGTCCCCGGACACTGGCCCTGGAACCCTGGCCCCCAGCGCCCAGCTGCCTCCGCCAGGACGATTTCCTGCTGGTGTCATTAGCTCCACTTCTCCAGGCTGCCCGCTCGCAGCACACAGCGTGAGCAAGCAGGAGGTGTCTCCAGCTCACCACGGCCTTTCTGGATTCTGGCATCTATGTCAGGGGAACTTATTTTAAATACAGAATCACAGATGCAGGAGAGCCTGAGTAGGGTGGATTTTGGTCTTCCAGCCTCTGTGGTACAGAAAGGTCCACTAGAAGGAAGCAGGGATGGATATTTCACACCAAGGAACCACATTCAATGTATTGACCAAGTGTTTTTACTGTCAGAGTGATATGAGGAGAACCCCCCCAAGAAACAGAATTTATTTATTTTAAAAAGTGTATTTATTCCCACATGTTTAAACCTCAGTCACCTTCAAAGCACTCTCCGTTGGTTGCAGTACAACTATGGAGACGTCGTTTCCATGACTCAAAACAGTTTTTGAACTCATTGATTTCAACGCCTTTTAGTGCTTCTGCCATTTTTTGTCTCACCTCTTTCACTTCGGAAAAACATTTCCCTGTGAGGACTTTTTTCATCCAGAGAAACAAAAACAAGTCACTCAGGGAAAGATCAGGTAGATGAATGTGGAGGATGAGACATGGGGGTCACACTGGTTTTGGTCCAAAACCTGCTGAGCACTCAGCGCGGTGTGGGCAGGTGCGTTGTCACGCTGCACGGTGTCCGTGTCCATCACCACCGTGAAATGGGCACACGCGGTCAAAGAATCTCCAAAACAAATTTACTGAAGCCAAATGCAGCCTGTCACAACACCAGCTGGTGCACAGATGCAGATGGTTCTAGAACACTCACCTAGCAAGGGAAGCCAGTATTGCGAGGGGCCTGCCCTCCAGAAGGTCATTCCGGTTCTTGGGGGGGTCCCCCTCCTATGTACTCCTCATTAAATGCTATGGAGATAGCTGTAGCTATTTAACAGAGAAATTTACAATTTGAAGTGCCCGTGTCTAAAATGACAGAATCAGGCGTGAGGAGAAATAACCTGATTATACAGGTTTGCTTTGAAATCTGCCCATCAACCACCACACTGCCTCCACTGGCTGAGTAAAGCCATTGTATCTTCTTGGTTATCAAACATCCATAAAAGAAAGATTCATTTAGTTAAAACTTAAAAGAAAATGAGCATCCAGTGAAAAACAGCATATACTTCCATAATAGGTATGAAGAAACTATGTTCTAAAATTAAATAACAGAAGACATTCATTGAATCAAAGAAATAGATGGCCCAACTTTAATTACTCAAAGAAGTAGCTGTGTATCAAAAATGCTGATATGTGGGAAGTGTTCCCTTTATAACAGTTTTAAATGACAGAAACACATTATGAAACTCTGTATTGTATTATCTCAACTTAGAAAAAATAGATATGAAGACCATATCAACTCAGATGGCTATCTCGGGAGAATGGTAATTTGAGTGTCTTTATGACGTCACTCATTCATAAGGTCGCCAGGGGTCAGAGCTGACTCAACAGCACAGAACACGCATTTATTTCTTAAAGATTCTTCTCCTTTTTCTAAACTCCTATTTTCATTTTAAAACACATTAACTCTTCCTGTTACAAAAAACAAAAACTTTAAAGAGTATTAAAGCATTAATAATTGATAGACTTAGGGCAAGGGTAAATAAAAGAATGAAAGGCAGGTAAAATTTTCAAAACAAAATAATCGAGTACAAGTTTTTAAAAGTGAGGTTCATATTAAGAAAAAGAGAAAATGTTTTTGACTCCATGTTTTTTAAACAAAATCATAGAGATTTTGGATACACAGGGCCAAGTTGTGTTTTAAATTGATTTATTTTCTTTTTAAATCATAAAACATCACTCAAGTATGTTATTTTAAAAATCCATTCTTCTAAAAATGCAAAACTAAAGCTGTATACCAGCAATAGACAGTGTTTGTTTTCAGTATCATCTCTGAATATCTTATGCAACGTGCTTATGTTTGTTCCCTTAACTTATCTGGTATACAATCTGTCAAATAATTTTTAAATCTTATTCACTATTTTGTATCATTCAACATAACATTGTTCAAATTAAATTTCACGTTTCTATAAACTGCCACTTTAATAAGAAAATGAATACTATGTGAATCTCAATAACAACTCTGAGAATAATGCTTTGCCCATCTCTGGGTGTAAAAAGGAAAATAGAAAATAATATTCAGCCATGTCAAGTCAGCTAATTAAAAGAGAATAGTGACAGGATATAAAAAACCTGGAATCTAGCACTTATAATTCCTTATTTATTCTCAAAGAGCAACATGAGACTAAAATAATAGACTACTATATAGAAATAAGCTTTCCTACTGTAAAATGCAATATACGAGGGTTGTCCAGATAGTATCCAGCCATGTAATATGAAAAATAGAGGTATTTATGGCTGGATTTTTTTCTAGACAGCCCTAATATATAAATATTTATATATTCATATATTTATATATTCATTCATATATGGTGGTTTGATTGAGATTCTTACTTTAATCAGAAAAAATGATTCCCAACCTAACATTTTAATGACAGACCATAATCTATATTTCAACTAATGGAATAAAAAAATGAGTGGAAATTTTTCTTTTTCTTAAATATTTTTCATAGCTGAGTAATTTTTAAAATATCCACCAAGAGTAGGAGGACTGTAATTCAGCTTCTCTCTGTCCCCCAAACCCACTGATATTTAGTCTCTAAAATGAAAAACAAAAAGACCTCAAAATAAATCTGAGCAAGTAATCTGTATTGCTTGACTGAAAAAAAATGATTGATCAAGATTGGATATTGAACATATTTTTTCCTGTTTTTGTTTGGTTTTGAGTTAGCTCTGTAGATGAGATTTCATAGTAAATCAAATAGGATTTCAAAATTTTTACAGTTGGTAATTGTCTTGTTTTCGACTGAGAGGCTCCTATTTAATTCGCATTTGATGCTACAGGTTCAACGATTAATCACTGACAATGACATCTTTGCTTGTGTTTTAATTTCTAAAAATAAAATGATCATTATGTAACTGCCCAAGAGGAATCTAGAAATAGTTATTATTGAATTAATATGCCAGTGGTTGTCATTCATGTGTAGTCTAGTCATAAAGACATTGTATGTTTTCCCCACCTAGCTTCAAATATTATTTTTGAAATAAAACCTTAAATGCTAAAGTTTATTATTAAATCCTATATATTTGAAACACATTTTATTTTAAATACTTGGAAATAGATAACTTTATTTGTTATGCTAATCAACTAGAACTAATATAACACATTTTCCTTCTGGGACTTGGAAAAACTACACACACACACTCACACATATGCCTATATATAGCTAAATAACTCTGGTTCAGATCATCTGATTTTCAAAAACATGTCAACTTGATTATAAATTATTACACCAATAAGATCATTTCTTTCTGTCCTGAGTGTACTGAAAATTACTAATGCCATCGCCTCTCAAATGACCTTTCAGACTTTACCTCTGGACTATAACATGCCGTGCTCTGCACGATGTTATTCATACCTTGGGACAGAATTAAACTCTACTTTAAGGAGTTAAGTCATCTTGAAGAAATCAGTTGATACTGTACATAAATACAAATCTGAATATCCATGGATAATTTATAGCGTCTACGTCAAATGTTGATGTAAAGCATTTGCGAATAGATTGTGGATTAAGCCGGGATGAAATTTCAAGGGGATTGAGTGAGGATTAGCTGCTACTGTTCTGGAATCTCAGGCCTATGGAAGGCTAGGCCGCTAGACCTCACAATTCAGATACTCTAGCCCAACAGAATTTATAATTATCAGGGCCAGTCACCCCAATAGACGAGGCCATCCTCAGTGGCATCTCGAAATCTGTTTCCGAATGGCTCACTTTTTCGCCCCCGAAAATATTCTTATCCACTTCAGGAAAAATGACTGGGTTCTCCCAAGCCCAGCAGTCTCCTGGCTCTCTATCCAAGTATGAACATTCGCCAAGACATTCTTAGTAGATGATTTGTCATCTCCATTATTATTACTGACAGCATTGACAACCTAGGTGGAGACACAAGTCACGCCTGTGGTGATCACACGGTAGGCAACACGTCATCGATGTTTATGGGGCCCATTCATTTTGCTTAACTATTATGGCTCATTTTTATTTTGCTATCCCCTGTCCCCAGCCCACCCACTGAAGTTACGAGAGGCCTGTACTTTCAAACAGTGCTTGTGTATTTAGAGAATGCAAGCAGACAGGACTATTTGCCCCAACCCCATATTATCATGTTCATCTATGAAGACATTTCCTGACCAGCCCAGAGAATACAGGGGATTCACTTATTTATTATTTGGGGGGAAAATTTATATTTGTTTACAATCATGAAATTTTTAAGTTGGGAAAATGATGCTTCATTATGAGGTAATAACTGAAAGCTCTCACCATGAAAGGGACAGGACACAGGGGCATCCATGTGAATGTGAAATGGATGGGGAGAGCGGGTGCATGTCGCGCAAGAATGCAGCAACACATGCAGCCAGAGGTGCTGAGTCTGTTTGCATAAATTTCCCTGGGTGCTTTTTCCTGTCCCTTCCCTCGTGTCTTTTCCTGTCATCTAACGTCTGTGTCCTGAAAAGCCTCACGCGGGAGAGGGGTCTGTATGGCTGGGAATGCTGAGGCGGAGGAGATATGGGGAAGGACAGTGGAGAGGGATGGAATTTGAGAGCTTTGAGGGGACTTGAAAGGATTCAAGTTTCTCCTGTTGTGGGCAACCACGCTGGAGGCCTCACAGCATCTCCTGCTGGGAGCCCAGTAGCTGGTGATTTCATTCCAAAGGCAGCCATGGTCAGGCTGTTTCCAAAGAAGGAATCAGTAACTGTTTAGACAAAGGGCAGGATTGCCCAACCGCCATCCCGAGAGAGTTGCTTTACCTGTTTGTGACATGAGCGTCAGAATGTGCGGGGACACCTCCCCATTACAGCGAGCAGGTTGACATGGCGGGTGGGACGTGTGGGTGGGTCGCTTGGCATGCACCTCGCCAAACCTTTTGGAGAGAGACAAAACAATTTCTACGTCAGTAATGCGAAAGGACTGTCGAAAGGACGAGCCGACATCCAAGTCCAGGGGGAGCCCGAGGTGGCAGCTGATTGAACAGGATGAAAATTTCATTGAAAAGCATCAGCGTAGAGCAAGCGTGTCCAACGCGCGGCCCCCGTGCGGCCCAGGACGGCTTTGAGTGCAGCCCAACACACACGCGTAAACTTTCCTAAAACATGATGAAAACTGTGCCTGGACCTTTTTCTTTTTTAGCTCATTAGCCATCGTTAGTGTGAGTGTATTGTATGTGCGGCCCAAGACAATTCTTCTTCTTCCAGTGTGGCCCAAGGAAGCCAAAAGGTTGGGCACCCCTGGTATACAGTATACGAGTCTAAAAACGGTGTTAGCACTCTGACCCAGAGATGGTATAAAAATATCGAACAACTGGTTCAACGTGGGTGCTGGCCAGTTAAAATAGACACAGGCCAGAGTGCTCAAAAGGAGCCCTTGAGGGTTTGGAGGGTGTAAGGGAAGGGCTGGGCAATCCTGGGCATTAACGTGTCTTTCGTGACTCTAATGACCTGTACAGGCAAAGCAATGTGTGGACCACCTGTATTACAACCCCACCTCGACATACTTCAATGGTTGCTGACATTCCAGTCAGGGTTTCTAGCAGCCTGACCTGCCTACCAACTAGGACACTGTTTGTCCACAGGGACACGTACCTCTGCATCATTTGCTATTATATATTCAAGTTTTACTCTATGTCAACTATTTAATGTTTTAACATTGGCTAGTTATGGTTTCTTTCCCAGAAACTTTTATTCACATGAAAATAATGTCAAAACACATTCTGTTGCTTTTCACAAGAATTCTAAGTTTGGCTATTATATTAATCAAGGGTATGAATGTGTGAAAGAATGGAATATTTCATTGCACCTTCAGTCAGCCACAGTGAATGCCAATATAAATGTAGCTAATACAATTTCACATCAGGGCTCTGCACCAAAATTGACCAATAACAGCCAAAATCAAAATAATTACAAGGATTATTTGTATTTTTTCAAGCATACTGAATCTCTTTGAAATTAAGCTCAGCATTTCACACATTACACACCTCAAAATAACTCCTCACAAATGTATTAATTATAAGGGGAGAAATAGTAACTTTATAGACAATAACTATTCATTTGGTCAAAGTCAACATCATCATAACAAGACAAATCCTGATATGATTCTAAGGTATCCCTATTAAAAATGCCTAACCTTATATAATCATGACAGAACATCAGACAGACATAAATTGAGGGATGTTCTACAAAATAATTAACCTGTACTCTTACAAAATGTCAAGGTCATAAAATACAAGCCTGACAAACTATTCAAGTTGAAAACAGACTAAATTGATGTGACCACTGAATGCATGGTCCTGAATGGATCCTAGACAGGGGGTAGGGCACAAGACAACAGCAGAGAGGACTTTAAAAGACATTATTTATTACTGAAAAAATTGAGGAAATTTTAAAAAGGAATATCGATACTGATTTTCCTGATTTTAATAATTATACTGCGGTCTTTTAATAGAATATCATGGTTCTTAATAAATACACATTGGTATTAGGGGGTCGAACAGCAAGATGTCTGCAAATTATTCTCAAATGGCTCAGGAAAAGTTGATATGTATGACAGATAAATAGATAGAATGCTAAAATAAATGGAACTAAATATAAAGTTTTGTTCAATCTGGGTTAGAAAGAGTTATTCATACAATTCTTACAACTTTTCACTAAGTTTGAAATATAATTTACCCAGAAAAGCAATGTTCAGGATTTGCTTCCCATAATATTGATATTTTATATCATTTAAAAATGGAAATTTTATTATCAAAGCAATTTGGCTCTAGTTCTCACTCTTAGATACTTAGTTCAATGCAAACCCCACCTTTTTATTCGCTAAGGAACTTGGGAGTTCTCTTTCCCACAATTATATTTTTCATTTGATACTATGATTACTATGAAACCTATGATTCATAGGTTTCAAATTGCTGCAAATCACAAATTAGCACAAAATTAATTGAAAAGTGTTCAAAATTAGGATACTAGGCTAATCGTCTAGAGGCGTGAGTTCTGTTCTCATAGTTGAACATTAAGCAATGTAAATGAGCCCAATTTGCTCATGTGAATACTCTGCCTGTATGTTCATGAGCTATTTTATAGTATTATTAGCCGTTTTTAATTAAAATTATCATTGTATGTGTTGAGTTTTAACACAGAAAAGAAAATGAGACTTCTCAAGAAGGTAATTATGACATAGATACACTTAGGAATATTTTTAGTTGTAAAAACAATAGAAAGAGAACAGCTCTTAGGATTCTACCCACTGACTAGCCTTCACTGAGTACTTTTTTGGTTGGTTTGTTTTTGTTTGTTTGTTTGTTTTAATGCATGGTAAAACTCAGAAAATAATTGGGGAGAAATAATTCATTCTTTAAAATACTAGTTTTCAATTTTCATTCCTGGTTCAAATGTGGAAAATTCAAGCCAGAAATACTATTTGTTCAATATCGTTCATTAAAACATTCTGTGTCTGTGGTTCCCTGGTGGCGTAGTGGCCGGGCTTCGGCATTCTCAACACTGCGGCCTGGGTTCGATTCCCAGCCAGAAGACTACCAAATAAATAAATAAATAAATAAATAAAAAATAAACATTCTGTGTCTGTGAGTTAGATGTTCTGAGTTACACTTTCAGAGACCAAAAATAACAGTGGAGAAGGAGAGTATTTTTTCAGGAATGCAGAGTTTGTTATTTAAAAAACAGAACAGAAATGTTGACATGTTTTTGAAAATGCACAGATAATACTATTTGAAACTGTGTAGTTATGGTTCTGAATATGAAATGCAGTATCTCACATCTAACTATAGTTATTTCAGGAAGAATTACACTTCAGTGGAAAATACGAATTGGAAATTACTACTCTTTATACATCATTTACTGCTACTGAAGGTGCTTGTAATTCTCTTTAATAGTCCTGTAAATGCAATCCCATCTAACACAATGGCAATGTAAAATTTCATCTGTTATTTACATTTTAATTTAGGAAATCAGCAAGGTATTGGTATGTTACACTCTGGTGATTAGCAACCTTAATGTCTTTGGTCATTTATGTAAAATAGGCTGCAATCAAAGCCTAGCATGAAAGGGTTAACCATGTTCAGCAGAGATGATTCTTGTATACACTGAAGCATTAGGTTTTCTAATGCAAGAAAAATAGATGCAGTTGTCAACAACTGTTGTGGGCGACTATTTGACTAATGGGGTGAAATAAGAACTAGAAAGCTATTCTGTTTCCTAACCTGGACAGAATGCATTCTGAACTTAGGAATACGCAAGCTACGAATTCGTTCGTGGTTGCCTTTCCGTTCTGATTAGAAGATAGTCATTTTGTCAGGGTATGAAGTGACCACTTCTTTTAATAAAATGAGTGCCCAGATAAAACATTTTTGTCATTGCCTTCCTTCGTGAACAACAGGGTATATACGCTCTCAGAAAGTTATGATCAAATCATCCTGAGCCCTTTCCAAAGCCTTGGCCTATTTGTGATTACAGGGAACTCTTGTAAAGATGGCTGCATCCAAAGTCCTGCCTGTCCACTGTCCCTGTGTATGGACTAAACCCATTACATCAGCCACTACCCTAACGTGGTTTCAGAAAACGGCCTGCAGAGAACGGCAATTGCTCAGCGAGGACTGATTTGCAGGGTATTTGCACAGAGTTGCAGTTTGATTCGAAGAACTTCACTCCAGTTCCATGGCTAGGGCTCTGGTTCAAGCTACGAGCCTCTCTTCCTTGGACTCACTGATCGCCTTTTTTCTTCTCTTGCTTAATTATCATTTATTTTTCTACCTAACGCCAGGGTGATTTTTAAAACATTTATATCAACTCCTGCTCACAACTCCCCTACGATTTTCAATGGCACTTCCCATGCAAACCTACATGGCATTGTCACCACTTCCCTTTGCAGCTTTGAGACAGCTGGCTCTCACTTCATTCCTCTGACGTGCCAACGTGGTTTCTGCCTTGAGCCTTTTGCAGCCTGTGTCACCTCTGCTCCCTCACCAGCTCCTTCACAGGGGGCTCTTCTTCCCACATTCAGTTCTCAGTCCAAGTGTCCCCTTCCCACGTCGGCCTTCCCTGTGACACCCTGTCTCCACACACTCTTGCATTCTTTATAATGTTTATTATCATCATTTTCTTGTTAGTTTCCCTGAAAGAAAACATAACCACCATGACTATAAGGACATTTGCCCCTAGGAGGATGCTTGCTATAAAAGCGAAACTCAATAAGTATTTGTTTTATGAATGATCCTTCGAAATCAGTCCGACCTTTCTTCTCCCGGCTAGGCACTACTGCTTCTGGTGAAATCCTGAGGTCTCATAAAGTGCCTCTTGA
This sequence comes from Lyroderma lyra, assembly GCA_004026885.1. NCBI lineage: Eukaryota > Metazoa > Chordata > Mammalia > Chiroptera > Megadermatidae > Lyroderma > Lyroderma lyra. The sequence goes on from PVJL010010850.1 coordinate 23,930, forward strand.
CTGTACATTAACAAAGAATGTATTTAAAACTAAAATGAAAGTCATCAGTTTTTTTGTGTTCATATTTTTATTCCTTTTAAAATGAAAAATATATATCTAGGTAAAAGTCTGTTTTGTGAGTTTTAGGGGAAACATCAAAATGTCTGTCTTATGTTCAAATCCAATTACAAAGGAAATGTTATGGCTTTGGTGTTATGAAGTGTGAAGGCATTCCTTTTTCCTCGAGCATTTTCATACCACAGATTCTGATCATTGTTGAATGCACAATCAACACTTAGGTGGGAAGAGGAGGTGGCAGAAGGCTATGTCTTGCTTCATTACGGTGGAATAACATTTAGTCATTCTATTGCTAGGGCAGGCGGTCCACACAGGCCTTAATCCCAGAAATGACACGAATCAGATTCTAACCACACCCTGACTACATATTCTTCATTGCGATCATAGGTTTAGACACAAATGAAAACTGTGTACAAACCTCTCTCAGGTCACTTTGAGCATTACACAGTCAAGAAGGGCTGTGTCCTTGGCTCACCTGCCCAGGGAGAGGCACTCACTAGGTCCCTATCCATGTTTCCAACACTTGGCATAGCTCCTGGAGATAAATGAAAAATGAACAAACAAACAGATCCTGTAGGTGAGAATTGATCAGCCTAACATATGATCATTCATTAATGAATTCAAAGTTTGTTGCAAAATTTCATTTCCAAGCCAGTCCATTTTCTAATATTAGAAAATATATCCTCAGTTCTAATGTTAGTGGTCAAAGCAGCCCATTGTAAAAGCAAATTTAGATTTTCCTTCTTCTTCTTTTTTTTTTTTTTTTGGTTGATTCCCTGAGCAGAGATTGAACCCAATGTGCAGCAATGAGCTGAAGCCTAGCCACTACACCACCAGGGAACCCCTAGAATTTATTTCTTCATCAATATTTATCAAATGCTTTCTCTTATGCAAGGCAATGGGAGCAGGACAAACATAGACCCTGCCCCCAGGGAACTTATGGTCATCTGGGGAGAAAAAGTGTGTTCAGACAAGAACCTAAGAACTGAATTATAAATGTGATCGGTGCATTCAAAGACGTCCTGAGAGTGTTGACAAGGATGCGTGATTTAATCTGAGGCGTCCAAGAAGGGTTTGACAAGAAGGTGACTTGTGAGTTGAGGTTGGAAAACATGATTAGGAATTAAAGTGAGGCGTTCGGGAGAGTTACATTTACGAGGCGAGAAGAACTTTAACACAGACCGAGGTGGGAGGGGGATAGACCATAGAGGAGTGTGCGTGTGTTGGGTGGAAAAGGGCACTGGCTGGTGGCATCTGACCTCTTAATCCTACATTTTCTTGGTACACAGATGAACACGCTCTTACCGTAAGCCAGCGGAAACCTACTTTGAAACACACGCTCAGTGTACACACCTGGGGAGGGACCACAGGGTTTGTCGTGATGACACAGTCACTGAAACAGAATCGTTTAATGATGCCATAAGCAATCGCAAGGGAAATTTATAATCTCAAGATCTTGTCATAAAATCGTTTTCAATTGCAAATAATAATTTTAAGGAATTTCTCTTTGCTACATAAGCTGAGATCTAACAAGGATGTCCTTTACATAGATTTAATATGTAAAAACATAGAATTCGAGCATTAGATTCTACTAGAACAGCATCTCCTATGTCTTTGCTGCTTAAAACGGTGCCCAGAGACCAACAGTACCGGCATCATGGAAAAGCATCAAGGACGTCAGAACCTTGGAATTCCAGCCCCCACCCTGACCTACTGAATCAGAGTCTGGATTTTCACAAGACCTCCCTGTGATTTGTTGACACAGGCACATGGGAGGGCTGCCTTAGACCTTGGTTCGTGGTCAGCAGAGGAAGCTCTACTGGAATACACGAAAGGAATAAGTCATGTGATGTTTTAGTTCAATTTCATTGGACAGAAGATGCTTTCAATACGTAGTGATTGAATACTGAATGGTGAGGGTCAAATGGGAAGACTTGGAAAGTCAGCATTTAGAGGAGTTCCTAGTCCTCAAACCTTTCTTCCCCCGCCCCTGTAATAGGCACTCCCCTATTGAAAATCCTCAAGGGAGGATATACAAATGTATTGTATGGCCTTCCTGGAAGAAGGTAATAGTATTTGCAGAGTCACACATTCCCTACCGTGCCCATGCCCTGTCACTCACAGCGTTCGGAGGGGGTATGCCTCCGGCAACTTGCGACAGAAATGTCATAAATAGGAGAGAGGGTTCTTTTCCATTTATCTTATGAAAAGATGGTTGTTTAATAAGGAACACTTGTCAGTACTCTTTTTGGCAAAGAAAACCCCAGGATTTGGGTTAGAGCAGATTTTCAGTCAAAGAAAAATTACAATATTTCACATCAGAATGAATTTGGGTTGGTTATCTTGGTTCTTATATTTGTGTTCTATTTGCTGTGATATAGCACATTATTTCAAAACTTAAATGGCTGAAAACAACACGAATTTATTATTTTATAGTTGTGGGAGTTGGAAAGCCAACACAGGCATCAGGGCACTAACATCAAGAGGTCAGGAGGACCGAGTCCCTTTCTAGAGGCTCGCAGGAGAACACACTGGCTTGCGTTTCCCAGCTTCTAGGAGCCACCAGCATTTCTTGGTTGTGGCACCTTCTGCCTTCAAAGCTATCTGAGGTCGGTGGAGTCTTACGGACATTGTTGTGCACTCTTCACTTTAAGGACCCTGTGGTCACATTGGATAACCCAGCATACCCTCTCTGCTTCAAGGTCAGCTGATTTGAATTCCCCTTTGCCATTGCACGTAAAGTATTTATAGGTTCTGAAGACTAAGATTTGGATGTCTCAGAGGGACCATTATTCTGCTCACCACAGTCCTTGTAGGTGGGCATTACAGGCATGGCGTGGGGAGAAAAGTAGAAACAGAATTCTGGGGAGAGATGCGGATTGGGCAGCCCTCACGCTGGGTGGGTGGCAGGCTGTGTTCTCATGAGGAAGCGATCCAGTGAGTTTCCCTAGAGTAGGGATTGATTGTCAATGAGACTTCACACAGGTTTTGATCATAGTGTTTAATATCTCACTTTGCATTGATTCCTGTTTTGCATATGGCTGCATCTTTCCATGAAACCCTAACATATCATGAAAAATCTGTTACTTAGTGTGGCTTTTTGTAATGAGGTAAAAGGGTGAGTGAAGCCACGTTCAGGGAGCCTGGAGTAAAGCCAAGCTCGGAGAGAGCAACAGCTGCAAGACGAAGATGATAAAACGTCAGTCAAGCCAGGAACAGAGATGCACAGCAGGAGCAGACAGGGCGAGTGCCTGCTATCCCCATCGCCTGTCAATCACAGGGTTCAGAGGAGGTATGCCCACCATCGTTCATTTCAATCAAGCGGACGTGATCATTGATTTAACAATCATGGACGAAGTTGTTCGCATACATTGGGCTTGGAGATGCAAAGGCAAATAAGATGTGCTTTTCTGGTTTTGGTTTTCAATCTGAAGGAAGAAACTCACAAGGAAACGTCTGTACTAGGACAAAGTATACATAGAGCAATGCCCAGGGAGCACCTGACAGCACAAAGAGAAACTTCCAAAGCAGATTGCCCATGCCCAGGAAGGCGTTCTATGTGTGCAAGTGTGGCTTGGAGTACGTGGACATGGAGGGAGGCCATTGGGAATTCCAAAAACAGCAAATACTAATGTGTGCAAATGTGCAGTCCTCACATAGAGACTGGAGATCGACTACAATTGTATTGTTGTCGCCCCTTAATCCTTTCTCACTTTTATCACAATCATGTAGAGTTCCTCCTCCTGTAGAAATGAATCCAATCTAATCCCGCCCACTCCTGTCACTTAAGGGTCTCCCTGCTGCAAGAGTTTCCCTCTGTCCCGTGTGAGTCTGCAGTGTTTTCCTACCTTCTGGATTCTTCTTTTCTGTACTTAAACTCTCTAAAGTCTCTTAGGTTTAATAATCTTATAATATCCATCCCAGTCCTACATCTTCATTCAGTTTCTTCATCCTCTCTCTTTACTTCCCTGCCCAACTTCTACAAAGTTCTCTACACACAGCTCTGTGCTAGATTTTTCTACATTCTAACTCTAAGCTAAGTTCCAACTGCTCACTGCAGACCTGCTTAAAACTTTCTTCTGGAATACTCTCTTCCTCTCTCTTCAGGGACGATAAGATTCCCATCACCCACCTCCCTGGACAATCCCATTTCTATTTTTGAGTTTCCTCTTTCTCTACCTCTCCAATAAGATCAAAGTGCTGATGGACATTCACATGCATATTTTTTATTTTAAAGTTTATTCAATGAAACAGATTCCTGGTTGAAAAAAAATTCAAAGTGTGTCTTTCAATTCACTTTACAAGACTCAACCTAAAAAGGGTGTTTCAAATATACAGGTATTGCTTCCAAGTGTTGACATTGTAATTAGAAAAATAAGTGAAGTCTACAGCAATTACAAATACCTTTGTTGTAAAGAAGAGTATGAGAAATATGATCGTTTACTCTTGTCCCCAGACACATTTTGTCCCAGATATTTCTGTGACTGCTGTTTGGGGGAAGCAAATATGCCAACTTGATTTGAAAACTTCTGTCCACCTGTAGTAACAGGACCATGCAGTGGAGAGGGTAGAAAGTAATTATGATTATGAACTTTACTTCAAAGTACATAATGAGTTGCATAAGAGCAATCAAAAATAATGTGCTAACAATATTTAAATATATCTCCTTTTATATTCATCTTTTTAGGAAGGGGCAATTTTTCAGAAGAAAAACTTAAATTATCAACATCAAAGAAACTGCCATCTCTACTTCCTCTCTAATGATGGAGGTTTTGTGTTTGTTTTTTGGTAGTGAGTATCCTTTTAAAAAGTCATGAGTATTTTTTCTGGTGTTGAGAAATATTTTACTATTCACAAGGCTCTACCACAGCCCACTGCCCACACAAAGCATGATTTTGAAATAAGAATTCAGTTTCTTAAGAAAAATAAAGTGCTCATACAGAGCAAGCCAAAACAAGTGTCTGTAGATGGAATAGGTTAAATGGTCAGGGCCATTGGAACTCCAGAGCGAATGAATGGAGACCCTGGTTGGACAATGCAGCAGTACTCTGATGGTGACAAGAGTTCTTCCACATACACGACAGAAATCTGATTTTGTAGACACATCATTGTAGGTGGAGACACAATATTCAAGTGGTATATTAGTGTTTACATTGTTACGTAAATTCTACAAAAAAGTAGCAACCACATGAGAGATAAATGGCATGTTGCCTAATTAATGTATTCCCCAAAGTGTGTTGGTAACTTACCATTATTTTGTAAAAGCCATCGTTTTTTAATATTCCAGGTAAACTCACTATTTACAAAAATATTGGCTCTTTTGAATTTAAGAACTTATATCCTAATATGTCTTGTGAATATGAATTCTTTTCATGTCTGGCTCAAGCTAAGACTTTTCTTTTGTGAGTTATATCGAGTCAAATTTTAGGTGAGGGCTTGGTTCTAGAGACAACTCGTGATGTGAAAAATTTCATATGGTCAACACGGTCTTTCAAAATCTCTTAACTTGCCTATAAAATATAGTCCATGCTATTTCTAAGTTATATTAGAATACAAGGTTGGACAATTTCAATAACTCATCCTAGAAAAAGTGCTTCCTACCTCATTGCTGAACATTGCTATGGTCACCTTCAAAGCACTCCCCTTAGAAAGCTATGCACCAATGCCAGCGCCTAGTCCACCCATCAAAGCAATTTTGGAACTCTTTTTCTGGAATGGTCATCAGAGCTGTCGTCATCCCCCAAATTTGACAATTTTTAATAAGTTCGCAAATCTACCACCATGCGCTTACATTGGCAGCAGTGTACAAACAACTCGCCAATAGTTGGTTTCTTCTGAAGTCTTTCTCCTTGGCTTTCAGATGACTCTGGGGAAATTCTATCATACTTTGGTTTTTAAAACAGAATTTAATTGTTAAAAAAAGGTTTGAACACAACCTTTCTGTTTTCGACATTTAGTACCTGACAAATGGTAACACCCAAATGTATACAATGTAGAGGCTTCGGGAGGAAGAGGTTTAATTAAGGGTTCAGTTTTGGACAATCTACAATTGAGGTGTCTGTAGATTTTTGTGTTGAATAGGCATTGATTTTAGAATTTTTACAGAGTTGGCATGAAAGCCATGGAACCAAGTGACATTACTTAGAAAGTGAGTATACATGGAGGAAAAAGATGTTTCCAAGGCAGATCAACTCAAAGATTGTCAAGGTAAGGAAGAGCCAGGTTCCACAAAGGTGACACGGGAAGAGGTGGCCAGCAAGACGGGGCGCAATCAAGAGCCAGGACAGTCTTGGTATGGAGTGAAGAAAGGGTTTCAGGAAGGACAAAAAAGGATCATCTATGTCTAAAGCTATTCTTGGGCAAAAAAGTTGCTTATAAGTGAGGCAATACCAAGACTGGGAATTGATCACTGGATTTGGCCAAATGGAGGTCACTGGTGACCTTGAACAAGTAGTTCTATGGAGAGAAAGAGACAGGAGGCAGATTGGAATAGTTTCAAGAGAGAGTGGGAAAGCAGAACTCGTAGACCATGATAGAGACAATTCTTTCTGAGAGGGTTGGCTGTACAGAGGAGAGAAATAGCAAATGGAGCTGAAGGAGTTCTGGAATTAAGGTGAGTTTTTGTTTTTTTTTGTTTTTTTTTTATGGAAGAGAAAGGAGGTGGTTGCATTTGGGATGCTTTGAGTAGAGGAGAGGTGTTGAGAGGTGGTACACTAGACGGGGAGTTGACCTGAGCACCAAGATACATGATAATAGATAAAGGTTGGCAAATGGGTGAGGTTTTGTTTGTTTGTTTGTTTGTTTGTTTGTTTGTTTTTCCCATGAAATGAGATACAAGGGCATCAGTTGAGAATGAAGAGATATTACAGGTTTTGTCCAGAGGGGAATGTTGTGAAATACTTTTGAGATAGTAGATGACAAGTGACTCAGAGAAATCTCACAAGCTCTCCTCTTAGGCAAGTCAGGTACGTACCCAGGAGATTCTCAGGCCGATACAACAGTTTGGGGCCTATGAGTAGTTTCAATCCATTGTAACAAGTGAGGAATCACAATTAGTTCCCATTTTTCTTACTTACTCTTGAACCTCAGCCAGTGCCTGACTAATGTAAATACACTTTGAGTCAGTGAATGTATGTTCATTTGAATGGTCATTTCCAAACTTAAATAACAACAGCCTTTAAGGAAAGAAAAATAGTGTAGGTGTACAGTCCATATTAAGGCATAATTCTACTTGAGAAGAGTTAATTTGTCTTTTTTTTCCACTCCTACATTCTATTTTTAAAGTGTCTTAGTAAGCATACAATATTAATATTTTAGTCAGAACTAATATTCATAGTGTTTTATAGGGTAAAGTTGTGATTTCCAAGTAGTGTTTCATGAAGTCTGAGATGGCTCTTTGAAGTCTCGAAACAAACAAACAAGAATAAACAAAAAAACCACTGTGAATAAAACTCAAGTTTTAAAGAAATTACCTAAAAGTCTCTATTTTGTTGACAAATAGAATTGTTCTTAATTAAGAATAATTTAATACCTCCCCAGCTGTAGTGTCTGCTTATTAAGAAAATAAACTTATTATATCTACCCACTCTGATCACTTCCTATGTAGCATCAGACAGAAGGGCAATATTTCCCCCATGTTACAAAAACCAATTTAAACCTAAAAAATATGCTAAACCTAGAAAAATTGATAAACAGTAAGACTTACTTACAACTTAATTCACATGCTAAAGATGAACACATACGTTTGTGTTTGCTACCATGTCAATAAAGTGGAATGCCAGACAGCACAAGAGTATTGTGAGAAATGATCACAATCTTTTCAAAGGAAAACAGTGTGAGTTAGGGCCACCCACCCATGCAGACCAGAGCACTCACACCCTGGAATTAGTGTGGCCTGGAGTTAAAGCTTTGAGATGGTTAGAGCTCTTTTGGAATTGTACTGAAGTTGGGAAAATCTATTTCTAGCCCTGTGATTTTTTCATGTTCGTTCTATGACTCACATTTATGATTAAATTTGGGGTACTGGCTGGAGAGTCATCTAGATATAAAGAAAACAGAAAAAAAACCTGTTTATCACTGTAAAAATGGGAATAGCAGAAAATCAAATTAAGATGTGGAAAAACGAACAGCTATTAGTATGCTATTTTATCCCCAGTATGGAATGCAACCACTTACCTTTGTGAGCCCAATAAATGCTGTTTGTGTCACAAAACACAGGCAGAATACACTCTTTTCAAATGCCAACTTTATATTTGGGAAACACCAAAATATCAAAACCCAAAAATCTAAAAAAAACCATTTTACCTCAAGAAAAGGAAAGACAATAACTTCCAACTCTGCATTTTACTTGCTTTGCACAAGCACTTAGTCTATGATGGAGGAAGTGTACCAAGTTTTTATTTAGTGGAGTTGAGAAATAAGACTACGTAAGACTCCCCAGGTTTTTACATTTAAATACACAGTGTGTACCCTATTTTTGGCTGTGAGGATGCCCCTGAGTGCAATCTTTGTCATTACGTTTTCTTTTTCTCAGTTGTTCCCAAAGAGAATATCAACATTGAAACTCAGAAACCAATTCTAATTTGTTTTAGTGCCTGTCTAGTATCACAGAGGTTTTCTCGTTAATATTTAAACACATGAATAAATATTTAAACAGCAAAGTACGTGTGCTGGGTAAATTCTAACTAAAGTAAGATGGAAACTATTGCACCATTCCCATGTTACTAACTGTAAGTTGGGGATTCTCATATTTGAACCTTCTTGATATGTGCATGTGTGTGCGCGTGTGTCTGTGTTATCATTTTAGTCTATTCAAGGTCATTTCTAGATTAATTTTGGTTCTAGTCAAGCAAGAAAATGAAAGTTGAAGAATAAAATGATTCTTCTTGAGCTTTTGTTTAGCTATATGCTTTTGACCAAAATAAAAATTTCAAGAGGCAAGTAAAATCCCTCTCAAATCCAAATTCTTGGCCATAGGTATTTAAGACTATTATTTATATCTATCTATCTATCTATCTATCTATCTATCTAGCACTTGTCTTGGATAATCAATTAATATCTTGCCCTTGGACCTACAGCTTAGAGTCCTTAGAAGGTTGGTATTTGTGAACAAAATCCTTCACAATCCTGTTAGCTGTCTTCGTGACAGATAATCAGAAGAGGGAGTCATAAAAAGGCTAGAATTTCATGAGAGAGTTATTTCTGAGATCTGCTAGGACCAAGATCCCAGCGTTCCAGCCAGTGTCACAAGAACTCTGTCTTTTAATGACAAGAAAAGTTGCAAACCTAGATCACTAGGTAAATTTCAATTGGTGGATAAGGAGAAAGGAAACGTGGAGTAGACGTGACTTTTGACATCAACATGTTTCTAGCACAGAACTGCTCCCACAGGACATTGGAAGACCGTAAAATTCAAGATTTCCAGTGTATCCACCTACTGAAATGTTTTGAGGGCATGTACTTTTAAGGACGTGAATGATATCCAATACATATTACTAAATGAAAAACAAAAAAAAAGCAAAATAAAGAATAGAGTGTATGTGATGCTATCTTTTCTCTCTGGTGTCCAGATGCTCGTATATGCACAAAAGATAGAAAAGAAACTATAAGAACAATTGTCCCCATTGGGGAAAACAAAACACTTCCATGAAATAAATATTTTCATCTGTATATCTTTTCTTAAAATTTAAATGTTGGCTCTGCATGCATGCATCATCTATTTTAAAAATCTACACAGACGCTGGGGACCCAGCCCTGCTGAATCAGAATTTCTGGAGTCTGGTTGAGGTATTTAAATTTGTAAATGCTATCCTACAACTCCCTTTTGGCCTTTACTATCTTACAAGGTGTTCACATGAAAATATAGCTTTTATCCCCCCACCCCCACCTACAGAAGTCATGTGATGGGGATCTTGTGCTTGCATTCGACAAGGTGCTGCAGAATGTCACTGCCCTGCTACTGCTACCTTGTGTTATAATGAGGAAGGGTTTTTGCAAATAAATTTCAACATAACAGGATTATGAGGTCATTAAGAAAATTTTTTTTTATTTGCTGGTCACATGTCAGTAAGTGCCAACAATATGCTATCCCACCAACTTCTTATCTCTTTGAAGGTCATGATGATGATTTAATTGAACTGTTTACCTAGAAGGGCAAATGTCAAGTTCAAAGCTAAGACTATAGGTCTTAGGTATGTGAGGTGACCAGATACAGAAGTCACACCACACTACAGAGAGGTTCACACTCTCTGGGGCAGCACCATGGTTCTCTGCTTTCTCTTCTGTTGTGGGGTCCCTGGGAAGAGGCAGCCCTGAAGATCGGTATTCCACCATGTTCTTCTGGACACAGAGCTTCAAGCCTCCAGGCAACCTCAGAACCCCCGATCAGTACTTTGGGAGTGTTCCCTAAAATATCACAGGACACAATATGAGTAAGCACCCTATACATTGTCTTCCTGTCCATTGGTCCACCTCTTTGAAGATGGTTCTAAGCCAGGAAGACCCAGGATGCCCAGAAAGAAGCTTCAAAGGCCCCACCTCCCGACAACAGCTGAGTGCTCCTGCCCAAGAGGAAGGAGCAGGTGGTCCCTTCAAGATGAGGATCGAGGCAGCGGCCACCATCACCTTACAAGATGGAAGCAAAGTCAAAGCCAGCCACTGGACCTTTCCTAGACCGTTCTGAATGTACGGTTTCAAAAACCACAGCAAAAGGTGCATTATCCAGGCAGTGGAAAGTAAGTCTTGTAGCTTTAGCTTTCCTTAAGGGGGCCAGAACCCTTCCATGTCTTCCTGGTATTAGCCAGACGTTATCTGGTTGTTGTCATTGAAATGAGAACGGGGACCTCCAAGGGAGTGAACAGACGATGCCATTCCTCACCTCACACACATGGAAGCTCATTAATACTTGTTAAATTGAGGTGTGGCTCATTCTGTTCTCTAAATTGTCCGAACAACCTCTCTCTGGAAAGCCACATGGACATGGACATGGGGAAATGTGGGGGCTTGGGAAGAGGATAAATACATTCGCTGTAGAAGAGGTGAAGGATTGTTGAATCACTGCTCATCTGAATGTTGCCCACATCGGATAGAAGCTTTGTCCTTGTCTATCTGCTTAGCTATCAATCCAGTAAAGACACGGACTTCTTATATTCTCCTGAGATTCCCTGGACTGAAATGTAGAGCACAAAGCTTTGCTGAGTGAAATTGAAAATGCCTCTGACCTTTGCTTGGGCAATTGGTTTAAGACGTGACTCCCTCCCGCAGGCCACAGAAGGCCTCTACTCCAGTGCAAGGGATAGGCTTAGAATTTGAGTGACTTCTCTCTCTGGCTTGTCACTTGCTTAGCTTTCCTTCTCTATCATACATTTATGACTGAAGACAACCAAGCTGTGGTAGGCAGAATTCTGGGGTGACCTGCCACCCCCCAGTGACCCATGCCCAAGCCCTTGTACAATCCCCTCCCCTTGAGTATGGGCGGGACTTGGAGCTTGCTTCTAACCAATAGGATACGGCTCATGTTTTGGGATATCACTCCTGAGATTATGTTTTATGGAAAAGATGAAGGGATTTTACAGATGCAATTAAGGTCTCTAATCAGTTGACTTTGAAGTTAATCAAAAGGGAGATTATCCTGGGTGGGTCTGACCCAATCACATGAGCTCTGCTAGTGCGGTTTCAAAATTCTCTTGACTACTAGCCTTGAAGAAGCAAACTGCTATGACTTCCACAGCTGCAAGGCCATCAGCCACCTAAGCTTGGAAGAGGACCCCAAAGCATAGCTGAGACCCCTCGATGACTCCTGGAATGCAGTGGTACGAGAGACCCTAAGGAAAGGACCCAGGAAGGCTGGGCCTGGACTCCTCACTTAACGGAAAATTGAGAGAACAAAAGCAAGTTATTTCAAGCCACTGAGTTTGTGGCAATTTATCATGAACCGTAGACTACATAAGCCTATGGAATGTTACAGGTAATTCTGGTAGTTTTGTATCATTCTATTCAGTTTTTACATGTCTGTATTCTCATCCACTTCTTAAGAGTTGGACTCCCCTTTGGTTCTCTTTGCATTTCTCCTCATTTAGCACATAAATATTCCTTGAATGACCTTTGAATGAATAAATTAATGGATGAATTCCTTCTTGTAGTACCCTGGTTCGTTTTTATGTTCAATCCTTCTGCTAACAAACTGCTATTTCCATCTCCTACTTCTCTTTTTTCCTTCCTCTGAATGTTCCCAACTGAAGAATAAGTTGTATTCATTAACTAAGCCATGTTTTGGTTATAATTAGCAAGCATTAGCATTGCTAAGTCTAGTGTAAGTGTATTCCCTTGGGTTTGGGAGTCCATATGAGCTATTCAAACGAATGTATCTTTCTTTATATTCCATCATAAAGACATCCTTCCTTTGAGATCCTATCACCTGTCACTTAACAATTGTTAGGACATTCTTAAAATGCATTTCCCATAGAAACTGTCCAATTAGAAGTACTACAAGACACAATTACATTATACATTCTGTCACTTAGGAAAAACTGGGCCAGTCAGGGTTTATTGTTATAAGTGAAAAAGAAAATCAGTTCTGCCTTTAAGAAAGAAATGTGTTGGAAACCTATCTGGCAGCTGACAGGGTAAAATGAAGGAGAGAGAATTTGGCTTGGAAAATAGGTAGGAATCAGGAAAGTGTGGGAGCAGGGGAGTTAGAGCTCCCACTGAAGAGATAACTTTCAAGCAGCCAGTGTGGGTGTTGCTACAGCCTTGGCCTGACATGGACACTGCGCATGAAGCCCTTACCACCCCAACCCTCCCTCCCCGCACCACCCTACCACCAGAAAGAATTCTACATTTTTGGCCTCATTAGCTAAAGATTGAGTGGGTCTCAGGGAGCATGTGATTGGCAGAGCTCATTCTATGGATTAAAGGCATAAGTATCTGGCATTTTTGGTTTCTATGGCAGCAGGTGAGGCTCTACTTCTCACCAAGATACAATGGCCAACACCCCAAATACAGGGTTCCGACAGTGGGCTGCCTCTGCCCCAAATCACAACCCCTGATGCACCCAGTACAAAGTGTTGGCGTTTTCTAGAAATAGGCTTAGTTACACGGTATTGCTGAAATATGAAGTGCAACAGATATATGAGTTTCAGGAAAGACTTAAAATATCTGCCGAGAAATCTGAACATCAAAGGAAGATTATTTAACGGCCAGCGTACATCACTTTAGGCAACAGTTATACCACAAAGGAGAAAACACAAAGTGGTTCAGGAGACTTCTCATCTTTCAAGAAGGTGCCGTTCATAGGCACAGGTGTGGATAACTCCATTCAGTGAAGTGAGGATTCTGCAATGTTCAAGGAGTGTGATTGCCGCTCTCAAGGGTGTTGTTTTTGTTTTCCTCTTTACCCAATGTCTCTTTCTTATCAGGCTAACTCTTGTAGAGATTCTGGCTATAGAACTTCCTGTTCATCACATGCAGGTAGACACAGTAGGTTCATGATCATTTACTTCAAGTTTCTGAGAAGCAAAGGTAAAGTGAAGGTCCAGTTTTTCGTCCCTTCGTTGAGTAGGCTGGGACCTATGCTGTCAATCGCTTCTATTCCATTCTTTCTATGCCAAGCCTGTATCACATGTCACTTTCTCTGTGCAACTTTGCTTTCTTTTCTCAGACTGTATCCATCTCTCCTTCCTCTGGCTTCCAGTAGTTTGTAAATAAATTTGCTTACTAACATCTCATGTTCTGTTGTCTCTATTTCTGATTCTCCACTAGATTGTAAACTGTATCAGAGCAAAGACTATCATTTTCAGGCAGAGTTAGGTATTCCCTGTTCCTCATTTCCTCATTACTTTGTACACTACGACATTGTTTCTGTAGCCGACTCCCCTCAAGGCCTTAGGCATTTGGGGGATAGAAGTCATTTGTTTTCCTTCGGTCTTTGTCCATGGTACTGAAATTTGAACACGCCCATGGGGTAGGGTCATTGATTTGTCTTAGGTGGATAAGTCATAAACAAGATGTATACTATACTCCCATTTATTTGGCCAAATTATTCTACTTTTGGAATTCTGATGAAATCTGTGTGTGGGGGGTGGGTTTCTGCTTTTTGGACGTTAATCCTAACTTGACATGTAAAAAATAATTAGCATTATATCACTTACTCTTTCAAAAAAACAGATTCAAGATTAAGTATAAGCCCTTAATATAAGAACGCATATCATCTTCATCTGTTATTGCTCTCTGATGAAAATCTTCCTGAGTGAGTGCTAACTGAATGCCACAATGTGCCTTGTTTAATTCATTTTGAATAATGTTGGTAAATGAGGCAGTGTCTCAAAATACATTATCCTTTTAAATCAGCATATGCCAGAGCTAAGACATCAGACTACGAGTCAGAAGACTGGGTTTCTTTATTTTATTGTTCGATAAATATTTCCTGACATATTATGGCAGGTAGAAGACTTAACATGACCCTATGGAAAGTCACTCAATCATTCTGAGACTAGGTTTCTATATTTTTAGAATGGATATAGAGTTTGTCCAACCTTCTCTCATAGCACAGTTAGTGAGAGCTAGAGGAGACCTAAGTGATTATTATTTGGTAAAGAAGTTAAATAAACATAAAGTTATTATACTTAGTATATTATGTCAGTTATACACAGATATAATAATTAGTTCAATAAAATTATATTTATTAAATACACCATGGTTATCTCTAAAAGCCAGTTCCTAAATTCCATAATTTCAATACTAACAAAATATTATAACTTATAACAACATCATACATTTGAATTGTACTTTACGACTTTCAGAGCACTTTCAGATAATTCATTATCGATCATTTCAACAACAGAATTCGATTCCCAACCAGGGAACTACCTACATACCAAAAAAAAAAAAAAAAAAAAAAAAAAAAAAAAAAAAAAAAAAAAAAAAAAAAAAAAAAAAAAAAAAAAAAAAAAAAAAAAAAAAAAAAAAAAAAAAAAAAAAAAAAAAAAAAAAAAATCAACAACAGAAGTGATGGAATCACCTTCTTTGGTTTATATATTTATCTACATCTTTCTAGGGCTACTTTTCTACACGCTAATTTCTAAACCTAGAGCTAAACTAGCTTTTGAATGGTGCTTGGATAAGAAAGAAATTTTGATTCAATTTATTTCTGCCTCAATTTCTTGAGGATCTCAATAGTGAAACATGATAACTGAGAGACAAAAAGAGCTGTTGGACCAGTTTTATTTCTAGTTTTTACAAAATTCCAGGTGACAATGGAAGTCAACAGCCATGGGTCTCAACATTTTTGGTCCTAGGACTGCATTACCCTCTTAAAAATTATCAAGGACCCTAATGAGATTTTATGTCTGGAAGTTCTATCTATCACTCTTTGTTAAAAGTTCAAACTGAGAATCTTCAAAAAGTCTGTATTTGTTCTTTCAGTTTAAAACAAGGAACCCATTATATTTTAATGTAAGTATTACTTTTATGAAAAATAACTATATTTTCTAAATTAAAAAAATAGTAAAAAGACTGACATTGTTTTACATTCGAGCAGATCTCTAATGTCTGATTTAACCAAAGACAACAGAACTCTCTAATCTGCATCTGTATTCTGTTATCATATAGTATTTGGGTTGAAGTACATGAGGGAAATCTGGTCTCACACCGATGTACCAGGATGTACCACCATGTATACGCATTCTAAGCCATGTTGTCTATGTATTACTTTTCGAAGTTAAATTGAATTACGGTAGTGATGTGTAGTATGATATTCTCTCAAAAGATGGTGTTAATCAAATAAATGCTAGTGTCACCATGTGACAGGCAGGACAGTCATAGAGAATGGTGAAAGCATGGTTGTCATTGGATGAGCACAAGACCATTTGGAAGTGGTATTTGAAATTCAAGAACATTGTATGAGTTTCCCCAAAGTTGTTTTGACTTAACACCCCTTGAGTTCTACCTATGGGGACCCTAAAGGATGTGGTGTACCCTAGAAAACTGGCTACACTGGAGGTACTTCATGAAGAAACTGAAATGGCATGTGCAGAGATACAAGTGGACACTTCGGTAACCGTTGCTCAAACAATAGTTCACCATCATCAGAAGTGTCTGGACGCTGATGGTCACCACTTTGAGAACTTCTTATAATTGCAAAAGTCAAATGTGACTTGTATTTATCTTTTGTTATTTGTATATATTGAGTATTACAATGTTAATATAATTTTTTTCCTTCCTTAAAATGTGTATACATTTTTTTGGCACCCTCTATATATGTAGTTGGAGAAGAGTATCCTGCTGACCCCCTGAAAGGGTTTTTGAGGACCTCCAGGAATCCATCAACCACACTCAGAAATGGCTGATCTGTAGTGCAGCGAGTTTCAGTGCAGACGCTGTGACGTCAAGCAGACCTTCTAAGCCATTTAGTATATTTTGGTTGGGTGTCCTTGGGCAATTACTCAAACAATAAGTCACACCTTCTTCCTCTGTGAAAAGAGGGTAATAATTCCAACTCCTTGGGGTTGTCGTAAAGATTTACTTGCTTCAGGTGTAACAATGTGCTTAGCACAGGTTCTGGCACATAGCACATGTACAAAAAGGAGCTGGCTCTAATGTGTCACAGACTTCTGCGGGAAGCCTCGACTGGCCATCATATCTCACCGGACAGTAAGGCCAGTCTTAGAGGGGAGGTTCTGAAATTGAAACCAACAGGATCCACCATTAAAATATCCAATCCTGGGAGCTCCCTGGTGGGTAGTGGCTGAGGCTTCGGCACTGTCAGCGCTGCGGCCTGGGTTCGATTCCCAGCCAGGGAGCTACCCACATTTAAAAAAAAAAAAAAGTGATCCTATTGTCACTTATACAGGATTTGTTCCCAGTCAGTGTTCCCACACAATTATGGTGTCTATAATATGACAGCCCAAACTGAAAGCTATGATAGAACCTTTTAAGTAATCACCTTAAAAATCTGAGTTGTTCTTGATAAAACAGGCCAAATCAATACTGTGAAATATGTCTCATTTTATAAGATGATATTAAACATACTAGATATACTAAAAACATTTAGAGAAAGCCTAGAAAGTAAGAAAGAATTTTTTTAATTTGTCTTTCTTTTAGTTTATAAATTCGTTTCAATGACACTTATTGAGCATCCATTCAGCATAAGTATTATTATGCAGAATCTAAATACTACATGTATTTAGGCATTTCTGCCTAAATAGTTTCTGTTTTGTTTCTACTTGCTAATAGCATCATTTGTCCAAAAATAAATTTCTGATTTGCTGTATCTCTAGTATGTATTTTTGAAAATTAAAGACGTTTACATGTGAACTTTGTATCTGTTCTACTATCCAAGAGAGAATACAAATAATTACCGAGGGTCTGAAACTAGCAGTGAAATAGCTGCCTAGGAATAACCAAGTAAGTTCCTTTGTACATAATTTGGTATATGAAACTATTATAGAAATGTCCATGAAACAGTCCCTTCTTAGACTGCCAGATTTTGTAAACTGACCTACTTAACTCTGCTTCTTGTTCTAGACTCAGAATATTCAATCCCTAATAATAATTCCAGCAAGAACTTGCTCATATTTATTATGTACTTACTTTTGGCCTTACAGTGCTCTAAATAGTTTACATTTACTTAATTATTCAATCATCAAAATAAACCTATATTATTATTATTATTATTATTATTATTATTATTTTATAAATGACAGGCCTGACCTAGAGAACAGCAGAATACTCTATGTATATTTAAATCAAGAGATACTTAATCCAAAGATTGGATATACAGATAATGGAAGAGCTGAGAAGCCAAACAAGGATAATGAGTTAAACCAGAATTTAGCAACAGCAAGAACTCATTATGACTCTTAAATTGGAGGGATGATGGAAGGAAGCAAGATTTCCAGCAGGACCTTGAACCAGGGTAGGTCAGTCTGGTGAGAGCTAGAACCCCCAAAGAAAGAGAGCCCAAGGAGATGGCACCCAAAGGGAGAGGGACAAGGAGAAAGAGAAATAGCCTGGCTTCTGCCTTTCTCTCATCCCCCGCCCCAGTACCACACCCACGAGTATGCAGGAATAATCTTTTCTGTGATTCAGAGCAAAACAACAGAAGTACAAGGAATTTACCTGAGAGCAAATAGGCAAAGGATCATGCAAGAGGCTTAAGTTGCTGAACACAATAGAGCTGGCAGTCCTTGGGCTGTTCTTTGGGATTTGTGTATGTGTCACTATCATGTGCCTTGGATAGGGAAGACGGAGGTCTTAGGAAGTGACATTCATTTATGCGGTTTTCTATGTCCATATATGTCATAGGATAATTTCAGGGAAATATATGTCTGCCACTCTGGAAGAGGAAGAAAGCTAAGAATGAGCAAGGGTCTGGGGACTCGAAGCCATTTTCATGGCCCGAGTGTGCTTCAGGGTATGTTCACAGTGAGGGGAGCACGTGATCCCTGCAATAAATCTCCACTTCTGTGCTGGATCTCAGTTGTTAAAATGTCGCTTTTTATCCAGGTAGACTGTGCTTTTAAAGTAGACGTTGCAAAAACAAAACAAAACAAAACATTCACATTAAACTAGATTTCTATTTCAGAACTCTCTCCCCCCCACACAATTATTCTAATTGGAAATGTATCTGCAGAAAATGCAATGATACTATCTATCCTTTAAAGTGTTAATACATCTCTTACTAAGGTAAGAGGTTATGGGATGGAGTAGGAAAAAGGATATTTAGTGTCATACTCGTAGGTATGAAGAATTAAGTAGTGGAAATATGAGTGTTATAAGCTGAATTGTGTTCCTCCAAATTTATATTTTGAAGTCCCAACCCCTAGTCCCTCAGAATGTAACTGCATTTGGATGTAAGGTCTTTAATGAGGTGATTAAGTTAAAATGAGACCACGCGAGTAGGGCCCTAACCCCATATGACTGACTGGTGTCCTTACAAAAACAGGAGGCGGCACCAGGGGGGCGGGGGGGCAAGAGAGCGGTATCGTCTAGCTGAGGAGAGAGGCTGCAGAAGAAATCAACTGCTCCAGCACCTTTATCTTTGACCCCCAGACGCCAGAACTGTGAGAGAATAAATTTCTGTTATTTAAGCCACCCAGTCCCTGCTGTATGGTTATGACTTCCCTAGCAAATTAAATGGAATATTTAAAGACCCTCAATGCACAAGGCACCATTGACTGCTGGAGATGCTAATAATGACAAGCTTTGTCGTATAAAGCAACATGGCTGCCAGAACCACAAAGCTGTCCAATGGGGATGGAAAGTTAAAGTTGGTGGGCATGCACTGCAAAAGCGTGATCTTGTCTCTCCTTCATGACTGCTCACTTAAGCCAATAAGCATTTTATTGTGTGTGTAGCAGGCAGATAGTCCTCTTACGGTTTCTAATCTATGGACACCCTGTCACGGAATGGTACCATTGTGACATCACAGAAAGCTCCTCTCTGAATAATTGCTTGTGGTTTCCTTATTGGTGGTGGTGGTGGTGGGGCGGGGGAGATCATCCCTGAGTGTCACTACACTTAAGAAGGAAAATAATTTTTAACGCTTTTTGAAGTAGATTTTAAAAAACCCTCTTTTGTCATGGAAATTGCTCATCTCTCCCTTAGGAATTGAACGTTCTCTCTTATTCTTGCCTGAACAAATGCACATTAGTAACATATTAGATATTTGGTGTCCTGAAATGGACTTTCAACACCTTTTCAAACAAAGAGAAATGAATAATTAAGATCGAAGAATACCAGTTTCCTTGGTGCACGTGCCAGTCGCAATACTCAATATTGTTAGAAACATCATTTTGATCCAAAATAGAAAAATAGACTTCTTAACTAAATTTTACATGTTCCTAAAAAATCTATCACTTTATGTGTTTACCTGAATGTCAACAATCCAGAGGAATGCAAAATGTAGGGATTATTACGTAGGATCCGAATTCTAACAACCGCCCATATTATGGCTGATCCTGATCAGCGAAACGGACACTGGGACAAGATTTTAAATGAATTCAGGTACCTGGCAGTGGGTCTTATGTGCTCATTTATCTCAAATTCTCAGTTCTCACATTTTATTCATTCCAATTGTACTCTTTCTAAAAAGAAATGTGTATAAGGAAACAAAATTTTCTCCTTAAAGTGCTACAAAATAACAAGGTTAAAGAAGTAAGCTGTGAATGAATGGTCAAAGTAGACAAGTATGACTACCCTATAAAGAGCTTTATTTGATGGTTGTCTAGTACGCATGGGTCTGATAAGTTTGGGGGGTGGAATTAAACATTGAATTCAATGGAAGACATCACCAAATTTTTGAAACTCACCCTTAGTATCTGGCATTATCTTTTTTTTAAAAAAACACTGTACTAGATTTCTGTGTTAAATTTAAATTCAAATGTCATGAACCACACAAGATGTTTTAAAAATCTATAGTAGAGAGAAACATGAAGCTGACATGTTGGACAGAACTTTGGTTTATAAATGAGAAAACACACGTTCTAGTATGACTACTTTGACAAGTCACCGTCTCTGGGGCTCCGTGTTCTAATAAAAAATTCGTGCATTCTATCAGAACTGTTGCATTATTCCTGAAATCCTGGGTTTCCCACCATCTCACAACTTTTCCAATTCTACTGGCAAAGACACAGGACATCGATAAAATAAAATTTGTAATTTGTCAAAATCAAATAAGCAAAAATTATGAAGACTTGAGGGAAACCTCAAAAGTTGGATAAAGCCATCTAGGGTGCAAAGACAGTTGCAAAGTGCACAGCTTTGTTACAAAGCTTGAAGAAGAATTACTTGATACATGATTATTAAATAAAACCAGATAATATTTCAATGATCATTTATCAAGTTTACTTTTCCTTTCAACAGACTGAAATGCATGCCCGGATTTACATGTGTGTCCTGCGTGTGTGCAATATGCACTGGTTATTCGCAGCATGGCACTGTCACCTCCTATCCCCAGGTTTGCTCCTGAAACTCGGGGTATTTTTCAGGCTAGAGATTGCTGACTCGATGTTTGGTTCCCTTATAATTCCGTATATAGTTAAGTATTCTATGCAGGGCGGTTCATTGATAGTTTGGCAACTGGGATATTAGAATTATGTACAAAACAGTGATGCTTTCGTAATGTCTGTGGTATAGCCCGTGACTCATTTATATAAAATCTTAGGGAAATAAACTTCATTTCTCCAGCGCCCAGCCGTGACTGGCACACGTAGGAATGAAGGAAGGAATAAATGAATGAAGTAGACGGAGAATGTCGATAACCACTCCTGTAATGACTAGTGAGGGACAAAAGTGCACGGCAGCCTAAGGACTCCTGACAGCCCTTCTGCTTAAATCACTCCTGACTTTTCCCTTCGGGCAAGTTTAGTGCTTGTGACATTCCTAGAAAGGCGAGGGCAGAGGATCGCAGGCACAGGAAGAAGCCGGGGTTGGGGACCCGAGGCGGTGTGGGGTTGGGGACCCCGGGCTTGGGAAGTCGGGGTTGGGGACCCGAGGCGGGGTCTAAGGGAAACGTTGCGTCCTGGAGGAGTTCGGAGAGCCGGGGATCCGACCGGTCCTGGGCCGCGGGGAGGAACGCAGCCCTCCCGCCTCGCGTGGAGTTGAGCGGAGCCCCGTGCTGACGTCGCGTAACCTGCCGCAGAGGCGGCTCCGAGGCCCAGCTCGCCGGGCGCGGCCTCACCCCCGCCCCACCCGGAGCGCCGGGCCCGCGCCACGAGGGGGCGGGGCCGGCCGGGGGGCGGGGCCTCGAGGCAGCCCGCCCCGCCCCGCCGTCCCTCGGGTCACAATGTAGGGTTAGGGCGGCCGAAGGGGCGGGGCGGGGCGGGGCCCGGCGGGGGCGGAGCCTCCGCGCGGGGGGCGGTGACGGCGGCTGGGGGGGAGGGGCGGGGAGGAGGACTCTCGGAGGCAGGAGGACAGCGCCATTCCGGCCGGCCGCTCCCTCCGCTCCCTCTCCCGTCCCTGCCGTGGCCCCCCGAGCGCCCGCGGAGGAACGCGCGCGCGCGTGACGCGGCCCGACTGGCTCGCGCCCTCCCGCTCGCGGCCGGGGCCGCGGCCGAGCCCGCCGCGCGGAGTCGTGGGGTCGCCGCGGTGGCCCTGGCCGCCCGCCCGCGGTGCCCGCGCACGCCTGCCGCCATCGCCTTCGCGCCTGGCTGGCCGGGGCGCTGTCCTCCCCGGCCGTCCGCGCCGCGCCCGGGAGCTCGGCGGAGCGTGGCAGGCAGGGCCGGCGGGGGCGCGAGCGGCCGGACGCCGCCGGCGCCGCGGGGGCCATGACCGTGGAGCAGAACGTGCTGCAGCAGAGCGCGGCGCAGAAGGTGAGGCGAGCCCGACCCCCCGCCCCGGCCGCCCTCGCTCCGGCCCCCGCCGCGGCCCGCCCGGCGTCCCCGCCCCGCGCCGTCCCTGCACCCCCGGCGCCCCGCGCCCCCGCCCCCGCCCCCGCCGCCCGGCGCCCCCCGCGCCCCTCGACCCGCACGCCCGCCTCGCCCCACGCCCGCCTGGCGCCCCCCGTACCCCGCCCCGCGCCCCCGCCCCTGCCGCCCGGCGACCCCGCGCTCCCCGCGCCCCCCGACCCCACGACCCGTCCCCCTCGCCAGCTGCCCTGTCTGCCCCGCGC